>JANHFX010000586.1:0-17176 GCA_027560015.1 Chloroceryle amazona | reverse complement strand
GAAGCTGGGGTTTAATCCGTGGGGCTCGCCCTGCCTGCAAGGAGGACACGCCGGTGTTTTTCCCCCTGCTTCCCAAGGGTGCAGCAGGTGTTTAAGGGCTGAGCTGTAAACAAGAGATTTTGCAGAACATCTCCTGCTGTTTTCTGCCTCTCCTCCCCTTCCAGTGAGGAACAGCCCAGCCTTAGGGTGGCATTTCAATTTGCTTTTTTCCCCCTAAGTGAGGATGTGTCACATGGATAGAGGTGATTCCTTTCTGGGGAGGGTCTCAGCCTAGCCCTAGGCAGGAGCTCTCTACACACGTGTCCCCACGCGTGTAGTGGGGGGACAGAGGGACTTACGCATCCATGTGGACCTGCCAGTAGGCCTTGCGTGTGACGTTGACCCAGCTGAAGTCACCGCTGTAATACTTGGGGTCAGTCCCTCCCAGGAGCAGCTCACCACCAGGCTGAGCCGTGGGGTCTCTGGAAAAAAAACAAACAACAGCATAACAACTCACCCCAAAGTCACGAACATCAAGGGCAGGGTGAGAACAACATCCTTCATGTGCCTCCAGAATACACGCTGGGGTTCTTGGGGGTTGAAATAGAGCATTAGTGGAGACAGGGCATTTATGTTGTGCTATAATGTGTCACTATAAGGACAGATATTGTGAGATAGGCTGGGCAAATGGGAATATTTCTGGGAATGAAGTATCCTGCAGCTTTTCACCTGGTGCTTTCTCACGGACGCCTGGAGAAACTTGCTGTGGAGAAGGCAGATGGCAAAAGGGAATTGAGCACCGATCCTCCCTCCCCACCCCCCCAATAATCAGCTTGTAACGAGCACCCATGTGGGGTTGGACACAGCTGATGCAGCATTAGGTTATCTGCACTCGACTCGGCGCCAACCAGCAGCCTCTGAGCTGAATCCTCAAGATTACTGTCAGATAAAAACTCGCTGCCAAGCAGATGGGAAGAAATATGGTGATGGGGGAGGGCTGGTGTTTGAAGGGCCAGCAGCAGCCCTCTCTGCCTGCCCCGCTCCCCATCGTGCTGCTTTTTTTGGGCTGAAGTAGTTCAGAGTCCCCCACTGCAGTGCCAGGAGGACCGCGGGGTGTCCTGGGAAGAGCAGCAGGGGGTGGGAAGGAGCTGGGAGGTGCAGAGGAGGATTTCCTGAGGGCCGAGGGAGCATTAGCCCCATCAGTAGGGGTGACTGGAGCGGGCTGGGGGGAGGCGCCTTTGCCAGGGGGGGTGACACAGTGGTGGCCACGTGGCTTCTGGATTTTTGGCACCAGCCTGGGGCTGTGCTCACCACAGTGGGGACTGCACTAGCAGCGTGCAATCTCATGATCACAACCCTGTTTATTTTTACTTCTCTTTCCTCTGGAAACATCCTCTGTCCCTTCATCAGTTAAGAAATCTGGTAGCATATCTACTCAGCTTTTTATCAGTGAAAGAGACTGAATTTCTACTTCCCTTCCTCTTGCTTCAAAGAAGTAAACAGAAGAGATTCTGGCTCAATTGCTTCAGCACAGAGACCTTGCTGAGACCTCCCCAGTGGTGCTGGCCAGGGTGTAAACCAGCACATGGCAAAAGATCCTACTGGGAGACAAAGAAAAACGCATGCCACCAAACTCAACGCTACCTGTTCAGGTAAAAGGAGAAGATGTTTTTCTCAATCAGCTTCTGTTGCATGATGTTATCAAAGAAAGGGGTGACCTTGTCCACAGAGATCCTCGGAAATGCCATGCCCAGGATCCCATCGAACTTGGCAGCGATGAAGGTGATGCCTGGCTGCTTCACAGCCTCCCCGAAGATCTGATTCTTGATTTTCAAGTTACCGAGCTGAGGGGAGATGAGGAGGGAAGGGGAAAAGCAGACTGTAAAGAAAACTGACTGAGGGAGCAGGGTGAAAACGGGATCTCACCAAACGCAGGCTGCAGCACGTCCCTCCGTGCGATGCCACACTCCTGCCTGCGCTCACCTTTGCATTTGTAGGCAGCTGCAGAAACCAGATACCCTGGTGCCACTCTCCCCACAGGGGCACAGGCCAGTCTGGCCTCCCAGTGACATCTCCCAAGTCCCTGCAACGACCAGTGCACCCCCAAGGGTAGGGGTATCCCCCCCACTTTGCCCACCTCACTCAGCCCTTTCAGCCTTTTGCTGAGGCCCAGCTCTGGCTGTGCCATTTGGCAGCATTTCCTCTTTGCACAGAGGGCCCTATTTCACTTTTTCCCCCCACTCCTTCATTTCCCTATTGCCTAATTCATCCTTTCCTCCCAGTCTGAAAAGCTCTTCTGCTGCACCTTTAACCCTCCTCCTTACTCTGGGCATCTTCTAAGTCATCTCCATGTCCTATCTCCTCGGGTGCTGCGCCTGAGCCCAGTTGGGAGCACAAACCCCTCTCACCTCTGCCAACAACCCCTGTGACCTCCCCTACATCAGCAGCATCCCCAGGATATTCCTGCATCTCCCCAGAGTGCCACCAGCCTGCAGAGACCTCCGGTGGGAGGGGAGAAGACCCAGCTGGGAAGGCGAGGTTGAGCCCGAAGCACGAAAATAGCAAGCGGAATACTGCGAATGCAAAGGTCACCTCTCTTGCCAGCCACGAGGAGAACTGGCGGTCCCTGCTGGAAAGCTGAAACGCCTCTCAAGGGCAGATCCCCGGAAAGAAGGAGATGGCAGAGAGCAGGACAGCTCTGCTGCCAGGGAGCAGGATGTGTCTGCTGGCTCCTGAACCTCCAGTTCAGGAGGTTTCTGAGCTTCTGGCTGAGCACAGGCAGTTTTAGCATCTGTGCTAGGACGATTTCAGGCTCAGCCCGCGGCTAGCAGCCCTGCAGCGAACCAGGCTGGACAGCAAAGCTGGCCTCTCCTACCTGATGGCAGATAACGATCTCTGTAAATTAATAACATCCCCTCAGGGTTAGGGAGCTCGAGGCTGGGAGGGGTGGTGCTGGCTTTAATGGTATCGGAGGCTTGCGCTGGGAAAGGACAATCGAGCCTTGCAACAGCTAAAAGCCACAGGGCAGGATGTGGGGAGAATCAGCCCACACAAGGCACCCGCTCGCTGGCACGTGAAAAGCACCCCACTTGGGTGCCACGGGTTTGCAAAACTCCACCACTCAGCCCAGCTGGTCCTGCAGCAGCTCGGAAAGTTCAGTAAGGATTCCACTGAGAAAATACAAAAAACAACCCAAAACAACAAACCAAAACCCACCCCCCAAAAAAGCAAGCCCCACTAAAATGCATCAGAGTGATAAAACTGAGGGCCAGGTTTGTCTGGACATTGTCCTGGTTGCATGTCCCAAGAGGGAGGCAGAAATCTGTCCAGTGGAGGGGTCTCGGCAGGGCTGAAATGCAAGAGCATCTTTGGCGAAGCGCTGAGGCCAGGCAACAGACCCTTCGTGTCCACCCCTCAGCGTGGAGGGACTGAAACTCATGACCTGTGGTTGGGTGGTCACTGCCCTCCTGTGCTTCACACGCAACTCCTGGCACCCCACAGCTTGCCCAGCCTCCTTGTTAGTGGCCACAGCCAAGCAGGAAAGTGCTGGATGGCAAAGGCAGATGAGAGGCGAGAGCCTCTGCAGCACGGTTTGGAATAAGGGACATTTCCTGCATGCGGTATCTGCACTGCAAGCCCAGGAGAGACCTTGTGCCCCACAGCCAGCAAGTTTTCCTCTGCTGTCCTTGAAGCATATCAAGGTCGGGCTGCAATGCCCAAGCAGCAGAGGGGTGGCTGAACCTGCTGCTCTTCAGAGAGCAGGCAGCACCAGGGAGTGTGGTGCTACTGGGCATCATTCCTCCACAGAGGAGAGGATGTTCAACACAAGCTCATCATCCTCTCCAAAAATACCTCAGGGCTGCAGGACTCTGTACCACCTGCCAAGCAACCAGCACCTTTCAGTCAGATGTCAGGGCTACCACTGGCTGCTGCGACTGCTTCAACCCATCGGGATGGCTGGAGCCAAGAGGGTGCATCCCCAACACCCTGAAGGCTGTGTCAATATTTGTATTTCCAGACTACACCTGACCAGGAGCTTGCCTGCAGCATGTTGTGCAGAGGAAGCATCTTGGTGTCCATGGTGAATGTCCCTGACCTTGAGTCTCCCCTGCTCCTGTGTACCAGGAGCGTGACACTGCTCAGGCTCCTCTACACAAGACTCTTCTCTTGCTTCTTCCCAGATAGAAACCAAGAGCTACAAGCTGTGCTGGCAGCCAAGAGCCATTCCCACTTCCCAAACAGGCTCAGGCACAAAATCCTTCCTCTGAGCCGCTGGGAAGTGGAGAGCTAATTAGCAAGCAGGCATTAGGGTGTTAATTACAAAAAAACCCAACAACCAAAAAACAACCAAAACTAAACAACAAAAACAACTCAGAAAAAGCTGCAATTTTCCTTCTGACTCACTTCAGCCCCTGCACTAAGCCAGAAAGCACCTAAACCAGCCCACACTTCCACAGGACAATGAAGCCCGCTGTTTGCCTTGCTGCCCCGCTCCGTTACTGGGGCTCACACAGATGCCTCTGCCTGCATTTTGCAAACCTAATGTAAGCAAATCCATTACTGGGATGTACACGGTGCCTTCATTTGGCGAGAGCTGTGGGAAGGCTCAGCAGGGTGGCTGGTTTTGGGTTGGTTTTTTTTTGAAGCAGGGTGTTTAAGGAAACAGAGGGATGCAGGAAATAAATGGCATGATGAAACCGTAACGGTCGCAAAGCTCGGTGGGCTGCAGGAGGCAGAGTGTAAAACCAGGGGTGCAAAGCTGCTGGCAGCCCACGTGGCTCTCTGATATTCAGGATTCACTGAGCCCTCTCTCCCCCAGAGGTGGTTCTGCACCCAGCCCGAGCTGCTGGCACCTTGAGATGCAGCAGAGGCAATGGCTGGTGCTTCCAGGCTAGCCTGAAGTTTTCCTACTCAGGCTCCTCTTGGATATTTTCCTTTTGATCCCGATGAAATTGGTGAGCCGATACTTTTCATCTGAACCCAATGGAAAATCCCCCCCATCCCTAGATTGACATGCTTCTTCAGAACTTCTGCTTTGTCTCCTCCCCCCTACCAGTGCAAACATATGCTCTTAGCCCTGCCAGGAGACCGAGTAATCCAGGAGCACACGTGCTGCTGACGTTGGGCTGCTGGCAAACTCACCAGCAGTTGTACCTGGGAAGCAGTTGTGAAATGTGCCCGCCCTTTGCAGGACAGAAAGCTCAGCCGTTGCTCACTGAAAGGGAAATGACAGGAAGCAACCCAGCTACCTCAAACTGAGTCCTGCACGCTGCTGGGAACACCACCCAGACCCCTGACACCTCCCCACAGTGTTACACAGCTCTTGCAAACCAACACCAGTTCTCAGCACCAGACTAGGATGAGATAAAGGGCCCATTTCTGACCAGTGTCTGGGCAGCTGCTGGTGGGGATGTCCACTACCAATGGATATTGGCCAGGAACAAGCCAGGCACCACCAGCAGCCTGTGTAGTGGTGCTGGTGTGCACCTTGGCTAGGAAATTTCCAGGGTCAAGAGGAAGAGGGTTGAAGGCCCACGCGCCTACCCTGCTGGTTAGTACTTTCCCCCCTTCTCTGCTTGCCTTGGTCACTGTCACCTCCTCAGTCACCATCACCACTTCATTCCAAACACTTGGAAACACAGCACTGAGGCATGGCCCATACCAGTGGGACACTCAAGAAGGGAGGCCTGTTGAAACCAAAGAGCTCTGGGCTCTCTGCCGAAAGCAGGCTGGGGCTGTTACAGTATCACAGAACTGTTTTAGTTGGAAGAGACCTTCAAGATCAAGACCAACTCTTAACCCAGCACCACTGAGTCACTATTAAACCATGTTCCTCAGCACCACATCTCTACAGCTTTGAAACCCCTCCAGGGATCATGGGGACTCCACCACTGCCCTGGGCAGCCTGGCACAGGCCTTGACAGCCCTTTTGCAGAAGCAGTTCTACCTCATGTCCAACCTAAACCTCCCCTGGTGCAACTTGAGGTCATTTCTTCTTGTCCTGTCGCTTGTTCCTTGGGAGAAGAGACTGACACCCACCTGGCTCCAACCTCCTGAATTTCAGGGAGTTGTAGACAGCTGGAAGGTCTCCCCTGAGCCTCCTCTTCTCCAGGCTGAACAAGCCCAGGTCCCTCATCTACTCCTCACCAGACTCATGCTCCAGCCCACTCCCCAGCTCTGTTGCCCTTCTCTGGCCATGCTCCAGCCCCTCAATATCATTCTGAGAGTGAGGGGCCCAAAACTGACCCCAGGATTCAAGGTGAAAGCCAAACTGCTCAGACACTGCCAATGTAGATGTCTGTTAGCACCGAAATACCTGCCCAGCTCCGTGCCCTGCAGCACCACAATTCCATAAAAATTCCTTTCTCTTTCACAGTGCTGAGCTGTTGGTTGTTCTTTTTATTTTTTAGCATTGCAACCCTAAATTGAGTGATGCAGTGAGTGGAGGATTAAGAGCAACCTCCTGGGCAAAGGTTTCCTGCAAACTCCTCGGGGCCAGGCGGCTTCAGCCTCCCATGCCTGGGGTCACGCTTCCCGCACTGAAACAAGGGCCACTTGTTTGGCACTGCTGGCTGAGCTGGGCTCAGTGGAGGAGGCAGCTGGTCTGGCATTGCCTGTGTCCTTCCCTGCACACAGAGCGTGTCCTGTGGGTCACCCAAGCAGTGGTGGGTCAGCTTTGGCTGAGGTGGCATGGGCTTGTTGGAAAGTAATGGCCAGAATCAGGTACAGGTCCTCTGAGGCCCCTTTGCACCCGTTAATTACTTTTCCCAGAGCAGAAACCCAGCAGGGCTCAAAGGGAGCCTGTCCCTGTGGGTGGCAGGGTGGTGTGACCTGCTCTTCCCTTGCCCTGGCCCCCAAATCCTGAGTATCAGAGAAGCATCTCACAACAAGCCCAAGCAGGTAAAGCCCCTTCAGGATGTTGCAGCAGCAGGAGACTCCTGAGCACCAACAGCCCCTTGAAGGAAGGAGATTAAAACACCTCAGAAAGTCAAGGCCTGGGGAGCATCCCAAGGCCAATGAACTCATTACTGATGCCACTAAGACAGCAACCACAGGTTTGCCCTTGCAGCAGGGGCTGAAGCACCAGCAGTCCTTGCTGGAGGGCGGTTTTGATGCTCTGTCCTCAGAGCAGCGCAGAAAAGGGCAAGTTTTGATGCCACATCTTTGAAGCAGGGCAATAAAAGGCAGTTTTGATGATACGTCTTTGAACTGTGGCCTGAAGAAACAGCTGCACTTGGCCCTATATGATGCAACCCCACAAACCCTGAGTTTCCTTCCTTTGTTTCCCATTTTGGGCCCTTTTCACCTCGTCATTCACTGCTGTGCTGACAGTGCTGAAGGCACGTGGTGTCTTCCTTCTGCTTCAGCAGCTTGTGCCCTGCGATGGCTCACGTGGGTCTGTCCCCACCACCCTTGACTCAGCTAATTCCATTTCGCTCAAGGCATTGACCAAGTTCCAGATGGGCTGGAGCTGGTGCCGTCCAGATGGGTTGGAGCAGAGGAGATCCAGAACCGCCAGAGCTACCACCCCTGGGTCCATGATCCCACCCCCAGCTGCCACTGAAGCAGCCAGCTGTGCACGGTGAGCAGGGCTGGAGATGGGCCCTTGGATTTCTGCACCAGTATCACACCGGTATCTGACCTGCATAAAAGTGGGATGAACATCTGTACCTGCTTACTGGGCATGTCCTGAGCATCCCATAATTAATGTTTGCTCAGTGATTGAGACTGACAAGTGTTTAGCATTATTAGTGGATGATAAATAGCTGATGATGTTGATGTTGCTACCTTGAAACATCTAATTTCAGAATCTGGACTGAGCAAAAGGGCCAGGAGCCAGGCTGACAGTGCCAAGACCCTGATGGGCTTTGTGTCTTTGGAGGTGGCTTCCTACCAAAGACCTGCACACGGGCATCCCTGCTGTGATCTCGGACCCACGGGGTGGCCACAGGGACAGGACCTGGGGCATGGCATGGCCAGGAGCTCCCTTTGCTAAGGCAAGATGTGCAGAGCCCCCAAGCCTGGGACAGGGAGAGTGGGCTGGGGGACATGGATGCAAGGTGGTGTTCAGGGGCCTAATCCAAAGACCACCAAACATTTTCTTGTAGATTTAACCCACCTTGATGCAGATCAAAGAACTGAGTGTCCACTGAGGAGCTCCCAGCCCTCCTCCCACGCTGCTGAACACGGGTGTGAGGGACCAAGCGCTCACAGGGGGAGGGTCATTTGTTTGCTTTGTGGGGGAGAAGGAGCATTGGTGAGAGCAACACGGGAAGCTTTTAAAAAACCCCTACCTTCTGATTATGCTGAGATTAAAAAACCTAAACTGCTGCCATCTTTATCTCCTCTGTCCATAATCCCGCTGCCACCCAGCAGGCACTGCCCTCAGCAGCCAGGCTGGGTATTTTTCCTGAGGCTGTTCTGGGGAGCAATCAGGGATTTGGGGTGCCCTGTGCAGTGCAGTGGCCTCTGCTCTCGTCCAGCTCTGGGGTGAGAAACCTGCAAACGAAACTCAGGGGGCTGCTTGCTCCTCAGGAAAATCAGGAGCAGAGTCCAAATGGCCAGAGGAGAGGAATCAGTGCATGGAGGGGTGGCTTTGTGCTGGTCAGGGTCCTCAGAGCACCTGGGATCCCATCTGCCCTGAGCAGCTGTACCCGGGACCCCCACCCCTAGCCATGGAGACCCATTTAAGCTCAGGCCCAGGCACTTCTGTTCCAGGTCCCGTGGTGCTCTTCTGCAGTCCTGGGGCCTGTGAGGCTTGTGCTGGAGGCATCCCCTTATCCCCAGTGCCCTCTCCTGGTGGAACATCAGAGTTATGGGGCAGCTCTGTCTGCCGGGTGGAGCTCAGGGCTGGGTTGTAGCCTTGTTCCTGGTCTGTCTCCTGCAGCGCCAGGAGCTGAGTGTCCTACAGGTCTGGGTACCCTGTGAGCAGGCTGTGTGCTGAAGGTGATGCGTGCATTCTGGAGGAGACAAATTTAACAGCACTCAAACCACCACCAGTTGGTCATGCACCATATTCTCTGGTGCTGTCAAATAATGTAATTTTTCAGCTATACCAATTTATAGCAGCTTTCACAAATATTTGTGTTAGATTATAAAAATCTTCCCACACACAAGTTTAGGATCAGGTTCCCCAGTTCAGTATTTTCAAGTTAACCTCCTGAAAAGCAACAAACAATAAAATCTCCTTTGGGGAGTTGCTGACTGTATGTTATAACTGTCACAAGAAACCACATCATACAAGTTATTTCATAAACAGATCACACAACTGTTTTTCTCCTCTCCTAAGTCCCTGGAAACTGGTTCCAAAAGGGAACCAGTTCCTGGGTCAGGCCTCCTCCTAGCTTTGGGAGAGTTCGGGAGTCTCTCTATACATGCAACTTGTCTTCACTTCCAAGATAATTTTGAGAGAAGAGGGGGAAAGTGCAGGTAAAAGTCTTCTAAACCAACCAGGACATTTCAGTGCCTCATTTCATTTACTTTAAATACAATCTGCCTGCACGTTCTTTCAGAACACCAAGCATTATTGTCCAGCCACCTTTTCTCCTTCCGAACAGTATAAGCATCCTTCAGAAAGCTTTTCTGTTAGTTTAACTACGTGGATAAACTCTTTTCACCTCCCCCCCGCCAAAAAAGTTTCTTTTTTCTTTCCCCTACCTTCTGTGTTAGCCTTAAAACACTCCCGGTACGAGGCGGTAAGGCACTGCAGCAGTGTAACGCTTCCAGTCCCTCCCGTATTTGCTGAAACAACGGTGTTCATCCCTAACGCAACGGTGCGTTAGCAGAATAGTCATATAAACAATGTAGAAGTAAGGCAAGATGTGTTCAAAGCCACACGTCAGGCAGTAGGCCAGGGAACCCATCAAGTCTCCCGTGTAGTTAAAATGACGCGCCCACCCCCAGAATCCCGAGGTCATCAGTTTGCTGTAGTACTTGGTGCCGTCCACGGATGTGTAGGAGCACTCGATATACTCTGGTTTCTTCCCCCAGATCTTGCAGTTGCCATTCGTACGACGGAAGAGGTCCTTCTGGTGGTTGGTGATTCTGAAGATGTAGTAGCCGATCAAGCCCAGGATCAGGATCCCTACGGCATTAGCTGTGCAGAGCTGGACAGGGTGGTAAACTAAATACAGACCCTGGGGAGCAGCAAAAAGAGACAATCAGTGGTTTACTTTCAATACATACTCAGGATGCCAGACTAATTCTTTGACCAACAGTGACCCAGAAAGAATCTGAGTACAAAGAATAGGAAAATCCACCCTAGCAGTGAAACTGGAACATTTTCAGAAAACTCTGCATCCTACTTTTTTGATTTTTTTTATCTCTCTCTCCCCAAAGTTGCATTTCTTAGGTGGAACAAGAAGAGAGAAGTTGCAAGGATGAAGAAAAAAACGGGATAAAAATAAATACAACACCAAACCACCAGCCGGGAAAAAAACCCCAAACCACTCAAAAAGCAGGAGTACAAAGAGGGACTGAAAGGATTTAGAAAAATACACAGACACAATAGACAGTGACAGAAAAGGGCACGAAAGAAGGGGAGGAGCAGAAAAGATGTCAATTCCACAGATGGACAGTAAGCCCTCCTACAAATGGACCTTTACAAAGGATGTTGCAATGGTTTCTCAGTATTCAATCTGCCTAGAAACAATTTAAGATACCAATCAAACTGCTGGGGAGAGTGTTTTTGGAAAGTTTCTTTCTTTTTAGCCCAAACAGATGTCGTACCACATTTTTACCTGCAAAGTATAGAGGTAAGGCAACCAAACACAGTCTCCCCAGCCCAAGTACCATCCAAAGTGATCATGGCAGATATCGATGGTTTTCAAATACCAGGCTTCATTCCAGAAGAAGTCCAGAACATAAATACCCTGAAACAGAGCAGTTTTCTATTAATAACAGGTCACTGTCACCAGTTATCCTGTTTAACAGCATCAGCCTAATCTTTCTGCGCTGTCTGGTGATAAGATCTCAAAAGTGACTTCTGTTTTATTGTAACACCTCAAAAATAGGGTATTAAGAGGAGCATATCACACAAACACAGTGCATCTGTATAGCTGAAGCAATAATAGGTAACATACAGCAATGTTAACCAAGGTAACTAAGGCAAGTGTGCTACTGCAAGGACAGACACTTAGGAAGTGTACTCATATTTGACCACCCCTAATTCACTTCAGCTTCAAGAGTCATCCACTTAAGGAGAGGGGGAATAGAGCTCCTGTGAGCAGGCTCCCATTTATACATATTAATGAATAAATCCAAACTATTATCTGTACTTATTACTTTGGGGTCTCTTCAGTAGAAACCACAGCACCTAACTGGCTATTTTTAGGTGGAGACATCTGTAATTCTGCATGTCTCACACACACAAAGTAAATAAAACAACCAAACAAGTGAGGTGAAGCGCTGTCCTCAGGGAAAAAAAAATAAATATATATATATAAATCTGCCCAATCTTGCTCTTACTAAAGCCACAGAACTTATCACTGTTCCTTTTGGATTCAAAATCAGGCTATGCCTGTTTCCAGAACATAGGCTCCGAAAAGTATCTCTTAGTTTAACTTTATACACTGAAATCTGCTGGTGGAGAGAGCACCGTGTCACTGGTGGCACTCTGAATGAAGACAGCAGAGTATTTACAGTGGTGCTCTGAATGAACACAAGCAGACAAAGAAGCAAGTCCTGGAGCATCATCACTGAATGAGGTTGCTCAGGCCAAGAAAAACTGCAAAAGTTCAGTTTCAACACAAGGAGTTTTTTTTCTATTTTAATCCTAATTTGTTTCTAAATTGGTTTCTTATTTTCCTCCTACAAATTTACCTGAAGGACATTGACAAGGATCATGGAGTTAGTTACTTGACCATACAGCTCCTGTTGTTTAGCAGCATAGGAAAGGTTAATTAGAGTCCAGGCTACAATCCCAGGACGCCCGTTGAAGAACAGCTTGAAATCAAACCACTTTCCTATTCGAGGGTTAAATTCAATCCCCATCATGTAGTCATAAAAGAAGTTGCCAGTGAATTTGCTAGAAAGCATAAAAAAAATTAGACATGTATGCAGTTATACACAACTACAGGTTAGTACTACTCTGACTACACATTTCAGATTCACTTGACAATAAATGATGATAAATGATAATAAAAATCATTAAAACCATATAGTGTTGTGCAAGATAACACAAACTGACCCAAGCAAAGCATTGCATTAGTAGAGATCAATCTTAACTTTGAAAGGTATCCTAGTTTATTCTTGGTAACACTTTTGAACAGATCAACTATAACCTTATTTATTTGTCACAAATGGGAGGGACGTCTCTATGACACTGAGACTGGCAGTCACATGAAATAGAGCATGAAACACAGAGGATGGTGCTAACAAAGCAACCAGCCTATCTCTCTGGGCCAGTAAAATATATTCTGTTGTTTTATTCTGTGCAGCACTCAATTTCTATGTCCCATTATCTAATATTCACTTATTATTAAAAGTCACATACCAGTCTTTGGCATTGGTAGGGAAAAAGTAGCCTTTGATCATCGCAAAGGTAGAAACCACATATCCCAGGATATTGGCACACCAGAGGAGAGGAATCCAGTTGTCAAAAATGATGGTGGGTGAGAACCAGTGGAAGTAAAAGGCATTTCCAAACCAAAGCACATGGGTAATGATCCAAGCCTGAAGTCCATTGATTTCATACTTATTCACTACCCCTAAAACACAAAGAACAATTGAATGCTAGTGATGCTGCATTAATGCAGCTTTTTCTTATTATGGATATGCATACAATATAGAGAACCTCAATCAAGTGCTCATGAAATGACCTCACTGTCTTCATCCTCCCAATTAAATACCCCGGGGCAATTTTCTGGAAGTTTCATTAGACTCTGCTGTTACCATCAGGCTTTGTTAGGTTAAGTTTTTCTCTTTTCTCCCCTTCAGAAAAAAGTGAATTTAGAATCTCCCCTAAAACTGACAAGGTAGCAATTTACCCTTTCTCAGACTAGGTTCACATCACACATCTTGTTCGGGTCTTGTGAATTAACTAAGCTTCAGCAGCTGCAACTGCAGTGTCCAATACTTGATGCTGATTTGAAGTGCCAAAATTATCAAACTGCTTTTCCATCGCTGGTGTGGTGCCTGCCATACAATGGTTTTACTGACAGCAAGAGATAGAAATTCCATAATTGATTCTAAAAGATGACTCAGATTGCTTTTTGGGTTTCTTTGAAGTAAAGCTATAAGGAAGGTGAAAGTACTTATGTCCATGTTTCCTCCAGGTACATAAGGGTTACTAAAGACTGTAAGTAGAGAAATACTTTCATTTCAAAAGATTGTATGATGTGTATCTATTCTACAGAAGAACTTACCAGCAGGGGTGACAGCACCTTCTTGCACACCTCCTACATATCCAGGAAGAAATTTATGGCAGAAGTCAGGAACAAACACATACAAAACCACCTAGAAAAGAGAGAATGTATTAACAGCAAAGCTGGACAAGACAAACTCCCCAAACCCACTATCTCTTTCATACCCATACCAAACACTTGGCAGTTTCAGTTAAGTATTGGATGAGGGAATATGGCAAGAATTAGCTGTTGTGATTTTAGACCAGTAATACATTCAGGCTATTAAACAATTCTAAAGCTGTACTTCATGTATGGTTGTCAACCTTTTCTAGTGGGGAGGTAGGACAGCTGGTAACTACATTCAGGTTATATGTAAATTGTTTTCCAATTTGGAAAAATTATGGAGTAGTTTGGCAAGTTTGAAGACATCTTATAAATATATTTCATACATCCACGTTCTTTTACTGTCTATAAAAAATATCACCCCTTCTGCAGTGCTAGTTTATGATATATTTACTGTGTATTAATTTAAAACAAATGAGTGTTGCTGTACATAGATGCTTTTTCTTAAAAACCACACCAAGGAGCACGTCACATGAGGAACACTTCTGTATATTCCCTACATATTTATTTTTCAAGTGCATAACCTTCATTTGACTTCCAAAAAGCCATGGAAGGTGTGAAACACCAAGGGATAAATGTCAGTGTGACATTCCATCATCCTTTCATCAAACAGCTGTTTGAAAAGCCAACCACCACATCCAGACCATAACTCAATAATATACCTGGAAAGTGACCCAAAGGGTATAGATGCCAGCAGCCCTATAGGTCAGTATAGGAGTCTTGTTCCAGATGTCAGACAGATGTTTATTCCCCGTGAGCAAGTCAGTGAGTGGATCGATCAGAGAGCACTGGTACTGGTCACAGGACATTATGAAGTAATATACAATAAGTGGTGCAAACATGAGCAGGAAAAGGATGCTTGCCAAGGAAAACCAGTCCACCTCCCTGTAATTCAAAACAGAACATTTTTTTTTCCAGCTTTCAGTTAGAACAGTGGTTTGATTAAGTCAGGCAACTTTTTTAGTGGACCTTCTAGAATAACCAGATGAAAACTGAAAATGTTTTCAGGGCCAGTAGATTTATTTGGGTGAACCAGCTATAAAAACCTTAGCACGTTACATACTTTACCACAAACTGTTATAAAACTACGCTAGTTGATCAGAGCCACAGAATAGATAATATCTCTGGAAAAAAAAAACAGCTTATCATTGCAGCCTTCATGTTTTTGATGGCAATTATGGGTGTAAGTGGTAACAGAAACACAAGAATATTCTGTAAAGCTTGGAAACACAGAAAAGACAGACTTTGGACAGCCATCAGTTGAACTCGCTCTATCACACACTGTCTCTAGTGGCAACTACACCCATGGCTGTTTTCAGTTGCAATACAGCACTCTGCTAATACTTGCACAACTCTCGGAGAACAGGAGTATGAGTTATAAATCTTGTTCCAGCAGGAGATGTCAGCTGGCAATACCACAGATAGGTACTCGTTTTCCAAATCTTGGGAAATATTTTGTTCAGCCCGTGAAGGAACTACAAATTTGCCTGATTTTTATGATTATTTTCTTTTTTTTTTTTTGCAATGAGGACTGTGTTTTAACCCAAGCCTTCTGGCAAGCTCTGTCTTAAAATCTTGAAGAATTCTTCTTCATCATCTGTGGCTACAGCTCATTGTCCATGAGCTTTCAAGAGAAGGGAAACACTCCGTTCTGGTACTAATAGAGTGAAGTTCAAAAGGAATGTAGCAGCTATGAGAGTAAGTATGAACCAATTTGAAATATGATGACTAATTAGGATCATCAGCATCTCTCACCATGCTCTTCCCCACTGGGCCTGAGATCTTCGGGTATCATTTTGGGTGCTTTTGTGTTTTCTTTCTTCAGAAGGTTTCTTCTCCTGATGGGCTGCCATGACGTCCTGTAGGAAACAAAACAGTCATGGTATTACTCCAGCTGATTCTCAGTAATTCTTATGGGTCTACAGAAGAGAAACACAAAGAAAAGTTAACAAAAACTATTATATAGCCTCCTGAGTACAAGAAATTTGGGGGAGAAGAGTAGGATGGGAAAAAAAAAATCATCCTCCCCAATTCCTTATCATCTTATATTCAGCAAAACACAATCAACACTCATGTCAAAGTAATCCATTAAACTTTTTGCTAACTGGAAATTTCTTTGAAGTTGTATAATATGTGGCTTATCACTTACCTGGGAGACACAAAGGGAAAGAACTGTTTTGCCGCATTCTTACACATCTCTGTAAACAAAGTTCTGTAAATAATTACCTTTCTTAATTAGCGAAATCGCTACTGTTGTAACATTACCTGTACCAGACCCTGGCAAATTATGTACTTTTCCCCAGATGCTTTGCTACGTGTATGTTAGCTACAGCAAAGAGCACAAGATGACAGTTTATAATCCCATCTAAATGGGAAATCAGTGGGAATGGAGAAGGACTTACTAGGTAACACCTAATTCTCTCTGTGGAACACGGATTATAGCTCTATTTTGTCTTGCCCAAATGCCACTTTTGTTAAAGATCATCACCCCATCATCTCATGGGAAGATAAAGACTCTAAAACACATGGTGTTATAGTTTGCCCGGTAGGGGGGAATTTGCCAACAGTTGTTAGTTTTGTACCTTTTCAGACTTTGTTGTTTTAACTCAACTCGGAAAATAGCAGTTATTTCCCCTGGAACAAAGAGGATAATCAAACATACTGTCAGGGCCCCAAGGACACTACTAGAAATTAATGTTCCTGCCTGTGCTGGCCTTGGCCCTCCCTTGATCTTGCCCATGGGTGAGGAGACCCATTTCAGCCCATGCCAGGGCTGTCAATCCATGTCCCAGTGATGCCACAGGAGTGCTGGTCTGAAGGGGCCTGAAGGCCCCTGCCTGGCCTTGACCCAGCCCCATCCCTGCCTGGCAATCAGAGGACCTGACCCATGGACTGACCGCACGGCTTGGCCTGCCTCATCGCCATGAACCTGCCTGATTACCTGGACTCTGGGTCGAGCCTGGCTGTAATCTCCTGCACTCACTGCTCCCTGACACAGGAAGAAAAAGGAAAATGCCAAAGTAAAGACATCTCTAACAGGGATAACACTACTGTGCAGAGATCTCCTCCACACAACACATTCAACCAAGTGCTTATTGTCATGAGTAATCTGATAAGAAGTCTAATCCCTGCCCTTTGCCAACCTGGTTAGGCAGAAACGCTAAGCAAAGAATGCAAAACAACCCATGGGTGGAAGGCAGCTTGTGTCATTTACCGCTATAATTATCCTAAGTGCTTGGTCAAGCAGAAGAGTGGAAAAAAACCCCCTTCTTTTAGATTTTATCCTAGGGTAAACTTCTGATCAGGAATATACATTTTAATGGAGAATTCCCAGGAGGGACCAGCGCAGCAGGATGCCCGGGACGGGTTCAGCAGACCCAGCAGGCAGGGCGGGCAGCCCCCCCGCGCGCCGGGCCCCTCATGCGAGACACCGGCACCCTGAGGAGTACCACCGGGCGAAGTTCAGAACAACCTCCGGAGCGAGAGGACACGCACGGAGCCGATGGCACCGCAGACGCTCCTTCCAGCCCCGCTTCGCCCCGCGCCAAGGCCCAACATGGCTCGCAACGAGATTCGTACCCACCAGACCTAGACCCCCCCCGCACACGCTCGGGCTGGGTGGTGGCCGTCCCCGCGGGCCCTGCCCGCCCCCCGGACACGGAGAAGGGACAACTTACCCGGAACCACCCCCCGCTCCCCCCCCCCCAGGGCCCCCCCCCCCGCCGCCCCCC
>JANHFX010000585.1:160981-174457 GCA_027560015.1 Chloroceryle amazona | reverse complement strand
TCCACCTTAACATGAGGAGGAACTTCTTTACTGTAAGGGTCACAGAGCACTGGAACAGGCTCCCCAGAGAGGGTGTGGAGTCTCCTCTGGAGATTTTCGAACCCCATCTGGATGTTTTCCTCTGTGACTTGTGCTAGATTATATGGTCCTGCTCTGGCAGGGGGGCTGGACTTGAAGATCTCCCAAACCCTAACCCCCCTGTGATACCTGTGATGTTATGGTAATGGTTTAAGTAATGTGGTTGCTATAATACCACAGAATCTGTGTATTAACAAGGGATACTAGTTCTGGGATAGATAAATGCCCAGTTGATTAACAAACTGCATTGCTATCTATTATTTGGTAGAGATAAATATAAGCAGTTAATTAGTGCTTTGGGGACTTAGGTGAAAGAAAAAAAACAACCAACCAAAACAAAACCAACAAAAAATCAACACACACATCCCCCCCAAAAAAAACCCAAACAAACAACAACCAAAAACCCACAACAACAAAAAGTGCAAAAAAAAATAAATTCTCCCACATCTCTGGGGATAAGGAAACACAGGATTTAGAAAAACCGTTATTTTACGTCAGCTTATTTTAGGCAGACCTTTCTCACAGGGCTACAAAGTGCAACTCAGCTTTAATCAGTGGAAATTTTGAGCCTGATTCATTTCTGAGTAGCATTACATTTCATTGAGTTTATAATGATTTAAATGTAGAGCTCTCAAGGTGATCTAGTCCTTAATAGTTACTAGTGAATTTGTCCCACAATTGCATTAGTTAACTCTACTATAAAGATGCTAATGAGGTGAAGGGTAAGTAGGTAATTCTTTGCTAGCATAATTCCAGTGGACTATGAAGGAATTTATTATGGTGTAATTTTTTTTTTTTTTTTTTTTTCTGAATAGCATGGTCTGTAGTGGAAGCTAGTGGAAAGACCTTTTGGCTGGGTGGAGAAAGTTAAGACACATGTTTAGCAGTAGAAGTTATTTATATATAAAAATAAATAAAAATAAAACAAAAAAAGAAAACACCCCAAAAAATCCAAACCAAACAACAGACCAAAACATACACCCACAAACCCCCCCACATAAACACAATGAATATAAAAATAAAAATTCAAGCACAATGTCGCCAGAAAAGCAGTTTTCAAGGATGAATGGGGATAAGTTATAAAAATGTGAAGATACTGAAAGAGAGGCGTTAGCCTTTGATCATCTGGCTAAGATAGGAAAGCCACTGGAACAAAAGAGATGGGAAAAGTAAAGCTCCCCTCTGACTCACTCAGAAGATAGTTTTCAACTGTTGAAGTAATCAGAAAAATTTCTGCTGATTTTCTAGGGATTTTGACTCAGGTATTGCTGAGCTGAACTGCTTAAAGGCTTCTGAAGTGTATGAGGAGTGACAGGATGGAGTAGGAAGGTAGTCAGGGGACAGTTTTGAACTGAACTCAGTGTCCTGACAGACCAGTTGCAAGTCTTTTGGAAAGCACCAGCTTCACTGTTTCGCCTGTATGTCGATAGCTCGAGCCTCTATAAGGTGAACATTAGCTGCGGAAAGCAGCTGTTCAGTATTTTTTCAACTATGCTTATTATTTTTAGCTCAGTGCCTCTTTAAACCTGAACTGCTGCTCCCTTATCACTGTACCTCTGAGGAATCTGCCTTCTGGCGATTCCCCTTTGAAATTTGTTTTTACTGGTAAGGTGCAGATGCTTAGCAGCAAACCTGTTTTCTTCCCTTCTCAGTCATTTCCACTGAGAATACAAAAGGAAACTTTATCCAGATTTCATGCTGTTCAGGAAGTCAGAGGGTTATCTGTCAAACTTGTGCCTTCACTGGATTTTGTACTTGTGTGTGAAGAATGTACAGGTTTGATTAAAATGGGCACTTGCACTGCAAAGCTCTGCACACTGCAGATAATGTTTTGAAAGCATGCAAAGGTGTGTTGTAGTTAAGTTTCTAATGCACATGGTCTGTGCATGTGTGCACACACATGGATGCAATTTTACAGATTGACATTGTGTTGGGGGGACTCAGTTTGTAAAGCAGGACACCTACATATATGTATTGACAAGTGAGTTAAGGGTGAAATCCAGTTGCCAAAATACTGGCATCCGGTGCCATTGTAGACATTTTTGGACATGTTACTTTTCTATCTGGTCTATCATAAGAAGTCCTCTATCATGTCAGCCAACTATAGGTTTGTGTTGGGTATTGCAAATGGCTCTAGATCTGTATTTTAAGTGAATTGAATTAGGTGCCTCAACCTGAAGCTGAATCCCATCCTTGTCAAACAGTCAGGATAGATTTCAACCTTACATTGAGATCTTTAACTTGCCAAGTAGAGAAGGACCAGTGTCTAACCTCAGATCAATTAGATTTGATCAAATTATCATTAGCCAGATGCTCAAAAGTCCAACTCCTCTTTTTCAGTATCTTCATATTTTTATAACTTATCCCCATTCATACTTGAAAACTGTTTTTCTGAAGACACTGTCAGGACACTGATAGTTCAGTTCAAAACTGTCCCCTGCCTTCCTTCCTACTCCATCCTGTCGTTCCTCATATGCTTCAGGAAATCAAATCAATTTAATCATTAGGACTCAGTTGCTGGTCTTTTTATCTATGCTTGGTAAGCATCAGTACTCTGTTACCTTCTCAATAAACCTAAGTCCTTTCTAGTCCTGGTCATGTTGCCCATTTTTATGGGCCTAGAATTGCTGTTTTGTTTGGATTCTAAGTAGGATTTTCTGATACATAAGAAAGTAGCAGAGAGACTGCATGAGTATGAGAACCTCATTGTTGTCATCATAGGACCAGTTTTCAAGTTCTTTAGGCACCCACTACACTAATCCCATGTGGTGCATCCAAAGCAGCCTCTGAAGTCAGTCTTTCCCTTCACCTCTTTGTACTTGGAGGCACCAGCTCAGCACATTATCTGTGGTCCCTTGTTGGTATTTAACACCAGTCAGTAAGTGGGATTTAGGCTTTTAAATACTTCATGGTATATAAGGCAAGGAGCAGTGCATCACTTCTTTCATCTCAGCAAACCCAGGTCCTTGCTCTGAAGGAAGGAATCTTATTCTTTGGAAATAGAGATCAAGGTTTTTTTCACTGTCTGAGAAGTGGAAGCCTACACGAGAGGGGAGTTTATGCATATAAATATATATGTTTATATATGCATACATACACACACACATGAATGTATATATACATACACACACATATGTATGTATAAAATAATATTGATCTTGAGGAATGAGAGGTTTTCTTTGTTTCTCACAGTAGTGTCTCAAAGCAATATACTGGGTTTCAGATGCCAGGACCATTGCCTGCCCTTGGGGGTAGGAAGAGTCCCTTTAACAGCCTTTGGGTTTTGGCTATAGTTAGCTCGATGATGCTGAGGAGCCTCTGGATCAGTTTGTAAGGGTCCTGCAAAGCAGTCTGCTCTGGAAAATAAAATTAAGAAGCCTTTTCTTCTGCTGTAGGTTTCTTATTGCAATATTTGCTAAACTCTTGGCAGTGTTGGTGAGAGAGACGTCATCTTTTCCCTACCACTTTTTAAATGGTGTCCTCTCAGTAGGAAGTAGATATTTTTCTGTCTTTACATCAGCTTGCAGCTTTTTAGGACAGGGTGAACTAATTAAAGAAAAATTTTCCTCGATCATGTAGGGTTGAAGTACTACTCCATCCTGGGCACCAGTAGTAGTAGGACACAAAGTTGAAGTCTGTGCAAGGCACCTCCACTGCTGTATGAGCAGAGGAATGGCCTCAAAGGCACAGACTCATCCTTGACTATACTTGATGTGAACAGGCAGTTATGGGGTGTGTGTTTGCATATAACTAAAACCAGGCCTTAATTGTTGGTCTTAGTCAATCTTTTGCATAAAGCACAGGAATATCCTACCTGTGGAAGACAGGAAACATATATGGGTTCAGATTTATTCTGGTGCAGAGAAGTCCTACAATCCTGCCTGTGTGACTATTAACCATGACTTACTATGACTGGGAAATCAGTAGAGAAGCTGTTCCTGGATTTCACACTCCCCAACAAAATTCAAGTGAAGGATGACTTGAAAGAAGAGAATGTCTTAAGGAAGACACAGAGTGGGAATCAAAATTTAAAAGAAATAGAAAATTCCTCAGCTGCCTCATTCCATCTCCAGTAGTAAACTCATCAGGGGAACTATAATATTTTAGGCATCAGTTCCTAGGACCACCACCTAGCACTGACATCCATATAAAAGTAAAAATTCCTTTGCATGTTTCACTTCTTTTGTTACTACTTATATTCCTACCCCAAGGCCAATACTCCACTAAGCACACAATCCTTCATTCAAGAAAAAAAATGCTTTATATTAACCATATAATCTTGCTAGCAGGCTGCTAGCTTAGGTTATTGAAGCTGAACTATTTCATACTGAATCCTTCATTTTATATGTAGCAGTTTGTGGCCTTTCATACATTTATCATCCACACATTCCCTCCATCAGATTCTGTTCATTTCCAGCTCTGTCCTGTTTGTTACATATTATTTTATAGTGAAGTTTGTAACACACAAAATATTTGCTTCCCTTCCACGTTTTTTTTCATATAGCTGTAGCTTCGCAATGGCAGACATCCAGCAGCCACCTTGTAGTTAGAAATAATTTCCTTTTTAAGTGAACGATAAAGCAAAGATCTTCTGCCAGATCAGTCAATTCCTAGTCTCCTGTTGCCCAACACCTTACAAGGTGGGAATGAACTAAGTATTGACCTTTGGACAACTGGATGACCCTTCTGCCTCCTAATGAGGCAGAAGCACTGTAATCCATCACATGGTGGAATTCTTGTCACTGTAATACTTATGTGTGTGAGCTACTTGTAGGAAACACTAAATCATACTATTGTTGCCCCATCAGTGTTTTGGTTTCAGTCCCCATAACTTAGAGAAGTTATGGTTCCATTTTGTTAGAGGAGGGTGTAGAGAATAGGGCTGAGGAAAATAAACTGGAAGAAAGGAAAAAAACTCTGTAGATAAGTTATGTGACAGTGAATTCTGACACCCCAACTAGTACAATGAAGCATTAAGTTCTTATCAGGCTGTGATTGTATAGGGTTAAAAAAAAAAACAACAAACAAACAAACCACCACACACACACACAAAAACAAACCAAAACAAACCAGAAAAAAAACCAAACAACACCCCAAACCCAAAAAAACACAAGTGTAAAAAAAGGTGTAAGGAAAGTTGTTGGCTTGTCTGAAAACAAGGAAGGCTGAAGAGAGTCGGGGGCTGGAGGGAGAAAACACCATTAAACAGAGAAAAAAGGCTGCTGCATGACAGGAAAGGATCGAGATGTTATTTCCATTCCCTTGGGAACAGGACAAGATGTAATGGGCTTAAATTGAGGCAAAGGCTATTTAGATTAGGCTTTGAGAAAGACAGAGCAATGGTCTCAAGCTAAGAAGAGATAAATACAGACATCAGTTGCATAGGGGGCTTGGAGGAACAATACGACCTTGACGGCTGTTTTTTATGATTTCTTGCCAGGTTTACAGGTATAGAAAAACAAGCACTGACTGCAGCAGTCTAATATACATGCTGTGGGGAAAAAGCAAAACAATACCACAGCTGACTATAGCAGGGGTCCCCTGCTTTTCTTTCACAGCAATGCTCACTTAAAGGTATTTCCCTATATACATCTACCAATGGGCCTTTGGTTGAAGAAATAAAGCTTTAACATAAAACACTTGCTACTCATGCTCATGATGCAAAAAAAGTGATTCTTCTTTTATTCTGCCTGATAGAAAAGGTCAGCAGGTGCTGCAGAAGAGGGCGATTTGATAACAACCCACCATAATACCTTGTCCCCTCTTCCTGCTATTGCTAACTAGCCATAATCTGCAATTAATGACATTTTGTTAGGGCCAAAACAGCTATATGTTTTTCCATTACCCTGCTGCAATTATTTAATGCAACCTTCTGAGTAATGTCTTTAACTCATCATTAAGACTTCTATAAGAAGCATAATGAATTTAAAAAACAAAACAAACAAACAAAAAAAATGGAGAAGTTTAAAGCAGCCACCTAAGGTGTTAAAGAAGGAGAAATTAATCTCTACTGAGAAAAACAGAAGACAAGTCACAGTGACATTTTCAGACCGTAAGCTATACAAACAATTTCCAGCTATTGGATCAAACCATAAAATTGTAGGAGTCAGTACTGTCCTTACAAGCCTTTGTAAGGCTACTGCTCCTGATGAAGTAGCTATGGAGAAGCAAGGATGGAAGATTTATATAGGTATTGCTCTTCCTTGATGTATTTTTTTTTAAGTAGCTTGGTGTGGGATTCATTTTAACTTGAAGTTTCTGCTACATCAAGTGATATCTAACACCCACCTCCTGCATACACCAGGAATAAAGGGGACACCAGAAGGGTGCTGTGGTAGGCTGGATCAGCCCTGTGAGATAGGAACTTGTGCACTATTTCAAGGTAGGTATTGCAGACCATCCAGAAATGAAGGGGAAAAAGTAAAACTCAAGGAGATGTTCCTAAGAGACCCACAGTTCTCCTGCTGATATAAGAGTCTGGCTGTTTAAAAGACAGAATACATAGGCCCAGAAAGCTTAAAATTGGGATTGCACCTAATGCAAGCATGTGACTCCTGGAATAGTCCTTCTCTTTGTACTTACTACGTTTTGCTGTTTCTAAATCAGTGTTTACTGGTTTTTAGTCAACACTATCAATGATCACGATTTCAAAGAAGACTAAGAGATTTATGTGCTCAGTTTCCATGGAAGGGGGAAAGAAATAATCAGTGAGAGCAAAAACATAAAGCCAAGACACAGTCACTGAGATTGAGCCAGGTCCAGTTTATGATGCCAGGGACATGTGTGAAGGCAGCAGCATGTGGGTGCAATCCCTGTGGTAACCAGAAGTGCAGTAGTTGTGTGAGGGGACACATGGATGAAGTAAGACACATTTGTTGTTTATACATGGCAGGCCCAGGAGAGAGTGTATGTGTGTATTCAAATGAGTACCTGGAGCTGTAACCAGGCATGTTTTCTAACCAGAACTAAAGCATGTCTCCGACATCTGTGTCTTTATGCACTTCAGGGTAGGTGCTGCAAGCAGCATTAATTAGTTACATCAGGGATGTGCGTGATGACCAGATATCTTCTAACAACTTTTAGCCATAGCTGAAATCAATTAATTCCAGGTGGTGGGCACTTTAGCTTTTATTAATACCAAGTGAGAGCTGTTGGCTTAGAGTTAACATGTAAATGCCTGAAAATTAAGTTTCCCATAATCAGCACTTTTTAATGTCCATTCAGCTACAAGATAAAATAAAAACACAGGAGGAGGCATTTGTCTTCCACACAAAATCATACAAAAAGTCTCTTTTTTATTAAATATACATTATTTACAGTTTAAGTCTTTCTTCTGTACAACAGTAACCATAGAAAACAAATGAAGCTAAGGCTAACTTTTTTCAGTCCCCTAACAGTGTATTAAGACATGTTACTTTGTCTACAAAAGTGACTTGGACTGAGGCAACATCCTGTGGAATTCTCTTTAGAAAACCAGATAATGAAAGGGGAATAATCTAAATCTCCATTTTGCTTTTTACTGTAACTGAGAGACTCTTGCATCACCCTTGGATGAACCACTGAAAGAAAAAAAAAATTTTTTTTTTTTTTTTGCTTTGCTACTGAAATGAGTGGTTTTCTGAGAGATATATATAATTTGAGTAGAACAAAGTAGAATGATGAAGGGTTCTTCTGTAGAAAGAACCAATTTTTTATTATTACAAGTATTTAATCTCAGCTAGCTTTCATAGCCTGTGAAGCTGCTCTATTTGTTGGGGGTTTTTTTTATTTGCTTTTTAGGATGCCTTCATATTTCAAGTAGGATACAGTTCATCAAAGTCCACCCAGGAGTGGAGTCCATTAAAATCCCATAAAATCCTTCCAAAGTCAGTGGGGGGGCTCCCACGTTGGTTAGCAACACACCACCCACAGACCACTCTTCCCCCTAACACACATTCCAGAAACTCCTGAAGGTGTCTTATGTCATGTCATGGACTGAAGCAGAGCTGAAGTTCATTGCCTTATCCCAAGTTATATTCACAGTTCTGCTAGAAGACACACACAATTGCAGTGAATACAACTCCTGTTGACAGCAGTCAGGGATGACAAATACAAGGTCCTGACTTGAATTCATATACGTCAGCCCCAGTTTGCAGGAGACCGTCACTGCACTTGCCTAGAGCAATCAGAGGCTGAATTTATCTGCAGTGTATCTACATTGACCTCAACAGGATTAAAACCAGGTCTGAAGCTGGCTCTGTTTCTTTCACAAAGTGGGTATCAAAGCAGGTCAGGCACTACAATGTTTAGCTTCTCACTATCATCTAGATATAATGGTCTGTGTTAAATATTTCATTTCTAAAACTCATATTGATTTTTATGGCTGGATGCCTGGGAAAAACATGTGCCTGCTTGTTCTCCTAACCATTATCTGAAATTTCATGGAGTGGGCTTGGGTGTCCAAGTATTCCTCTGTGTCATGAATGGGATGTGAGGCTGCAACTGGCTGTACCTAGGCCTTACCTCAGAAACAATCAGTTTTCTTCCTTAACAATACACGTGCTCAGCATTGGCAGCAATGACAAAACCAGAAAATGGTTTTCCTAAATGACGCAGGAAGGAACTGTAAAGGGCATGCACAAGTGAGTAAATAATTTTCCATGCAGAAATCATATCAGAGATTCTCTTTAGGGTTGTGGGATTGAAATCCATGAAGAGAAGAATGATCAACATATCAAGAAGGAAATGGTGTCACAATGTGAACATCAGTCAGTAGTTTAGAAAAAAGCTGCCTCAAGCATCCTAAGTGAGGGAGGGATGGGGAAAGGCGAGTCTTTAAAAGAACATATTTTGGATCACCTGTTGTACCCAACATTTCATTAAATAAGTGTTTGAGGGAAACCTTTCCAGATTCTCTGTCACCCTCATATCCTCCTGATGGTTACCATGCCTGGTTTCCAACAGCATAACCATTCCGAGAGCTTTTGCATCCTTCATTACTTCATTGAAACTGTAATTTGGTGAGTTAATATCTCCATTCCCCCTTATAGGTCAACACTTCTAGGTAACCACATCTCCATGGTGCAGTGCAGTCCTCCCTTCTGGCTGAATACCTGGCTGACATTTTGAGAATCATACCATTTCTTTGAATTTCTAGTTTCTGTGACTACCAGGAGAGAAATAATAACGTCAGTTTAGAATTGTAATGCAAGTTCCTCTGCTTCATACCACCAATTTGATAGCCCCACGTTAAAGAAAAAAATGAGAGAAAAAGAAAAGAGGTGATCTAGATATGGAGTGACACTGTCAATACAAACTGTTGCCTTAATCCTTCCTTAGCTCGGGTTGTAGACTCAGTACGTTACAAACAACAAACAACGAGCTTACAAATTACAATAGTTCACCAGAAAGTGTGCTTTTTTTTTTCCAGTTTTTGCTTTTGTCAGATAACTTAGTTCAAAAGATCACAAAAAATAAGTACCAATACATAGAAATATTCAAACTCTTATATGCATGAAGCAGAATAAACAACCAAAGAAAGAAGCTACTTCAGACCCAAAAGAAGAGTGTGTTTAGGAGTTTCATGTACAAAAGGAGCACAGAGGAGGGGGCTGCCCATACCAAAAGAGGATTTGAAGTTTTCATTGGAAAAGGAAGTGCAGCAAAGTGCAAAACCAAAGGGAACAAATCATGCTTTGAAACTGTGATAGTAACTTGTGAAGAAAATCCCCCAAGCTCCCAAAGGCATGGTGCAACTCTAGCTGTAGTCAACCAAGAGGCCACCCACTAACCTCTGTAGACTCTAGATAAGACCGTGGGTTTGGCAGGGATGTACCTGTATCACTTGGCTTGTTTGATAAGTAGGCATTACAAAACTGCACGAAAGCTTTGAAATAGCACTTGTCTTAGAAAGCCTCACAAGGTCTCAGCTTTTGCTCAAATCTTTTACAGAATGTGCCTATCCGCAAAATAAAATAAATAAATAAATAAAGACTTCTTTGTGTCTGTGAAAAGCTGGCAGTGCAGAACAATACTTGAAACTGGTCTTCAGTGTAAGCTTTGTGTAGGTGACGGCAAGTAACAACAATGGCATGAGATAGTGGAGCACAAAGGGCTCAAATTCTGCCTCCTGTTACACTCTTGCTAAGGTGAAGGACTGGCTTACACTGATGGAAAGGATAGGGGATTTTGTCCTGAAGATGGTTGCTTTTTTCAGGGATTCGTCTCTTCAAGAACTTCAGGTTTCTGGATGGACACTTACTATAATTTGAAAACCCAACCAGTATCAGACATATCTGCTTGGGGCTACCAGATACAAGACATGACAGACAGTAGACCTGCACCCTCACTGGAGCTGCAAAGGTACTCTAGCTCATCTTAAATGGCACTGGATATGCAGGGCTAGAAAAGCATATTAGGGGTCTGGGTTAGCTTTAATTTATAAAATCTGCATAGATCTCTCTACATTTATGTTATCTGCCAGAGCTCCCATGCGAGGCAATGAATCGATCTGGTATCATGGATCTAGAATAGACTGGAAGGAGACCTATCATCTCCAAAGCCCCATAGATTACTGATCAGATGGCCACCAACTCAAATAGGTGCTTTGACACCTGATTTTCACGTATTCAGCTATAAGCAGATGGATGCATTTCCTAAGCAGAGATGTCTGGTGCAATTTTAGATGCAAGGAGGTATTCTTCCTTGATCCCAGCTGACATCTCAATAAAAAGCAAGTCTGTTTTAAGACCTATGCAGATCTGTCTTCTGGAGTTGCAAGACTAGTATAAGATTCCTATTTGTAGGCAAATTCTGCTAGAAGTAGATTACCTCTTACCGGGGGCCTATCCTTCTCTGTGATCAATGGAGAGAAAGATACACCTCTACAAAGCGTTTCATATAATCTTAAAGAATATCCAAGACATTTGCCCTGTCCTCACTGACCACGGGACAGGACTGTATGACAAGCGTAAAAGAGGTGAGCTTTAAAACCAAATGCAAAATGAAACAAACTCAGTTAAAAGCAGTCTTCCAAGTGCTTCCATAGGTCTAGGACTCAATATTATGCTCAGCAAAATGGATAGCTGACTTAATTAGCAGAAGATTCATATCCCCCCACCATAGTGAAACTATATGATGCATTGATTGCTCCTCACCCAATATGTGAAATATGTGATCAGCTAAATGTTAATACAGACAAACATCTCATTAAAATAAGGGTTTGTCTTACACTGTAGAAACTGAGCAATTGCCAAATGTGAGTTAACAGCCTGTCTTTTGTTTGGCTTGGTTTTCACTGTAAACATACCCTTAAGTGCTGTGCCATGGAAAGAATAAGAAAAAGAGAAAAACTTGTATGTGTTAAAAATTTCCTCAACACTGTCTTGTTTCTAATAGGTGAACAAGGATAAATGAAATACTTACCGCAAATTACCTAGGTGACTTACTTAGGACCAACATTTTATTTCCAAAAGAGATTATGAGACTCAACTTTCAAAGGTATTTAAGTACCTTGCAGTATTTTAAAACATTTCCCAGCAAGGTAGAAGCAGAAATCCAACTAAAACTAATGAGTCAAGTGCTCATCTTATTTAGTCACTTAGGCATTGATTCACATCCTCATGAGACTAAATTCCTTTGAAGCCCACACTTCACTCAGGTGGCAGCCTATGTCTCACTGAAGGATAGTGGGATTTAGCTTTCTGACAGACAGTCTTCATTTGTTTTCTGTAGGCAGACTTCAGGGTTTTCAGACAGGCCTTCCAGGCATCCAACTCTGACTTTCCATGACTAAATATCTTTATAAGCATGGCTGTTATTGGCCAAGTCATTTCTGGAAAACAGGAATTTGCAGTGCTTTAATCCATGTATAAGTGACTTAGAAATTTCATACCCTAAAAAACTGTGCCTAGCAATAAAAATTTTCAGAGATTACAAATCATATCACCAGGAGGAAAAAAAAAAAAAAAAAAAAGATTTAGTATCCTATCAGCCACATAACTTTGTTATGAAACTTTTCTTGGGAAAACTAAGAAAACCCAAACAACACCTCAAAAAAAATTCTTTCATACTCTCTGGTTTTCCATCAAAATAAATAATTATGTTTTATATATAAAAGGTATTATTCCCTATATTTACTGAAAAAAAAAATGTTATTTAGAATGATAGCTAAAAGAAAAAAGGAAACACTCCTCCATTTAAAGAGCAATTTTAACAAAAATAGCAGAAATGGTATGTAATAGATGAGGAAAAAGGGTCTAATTGAACTGTGGAGAATGAAAGGGATTTTAATATTGGTAGTTAAAAAAATTATTTTCAATTTTCTTTAACTGGTACTGAAGTAAATCAGATTATGGATTATGTCCTCACTAACGAAAGGATTATGACACACACACAAAAAAGGCACTAGTATTAGGGTACTTGATATTGAATATTAACATTCTGATTTAAAAGATCAAATTTTAAAAGGCAAGTCCGTTCAAATGTGTTGGATACATTTGTCCAGCGCTGTAGCATATAAATATTCACATCTCATTACATTCATAGGCATAGATGCACGTGTTTCTAAATCAGCGTTTACTGCAGTTTTCTAAATCAGTGTTATTCATGCATGCATTTATGTATGTGCAGTTTTTTCTTTTTACAGATGCACACCAATGTAGCTAAATTTTCAAGGACCTTTACCAGCCTGGTCTATATTAAATGAGGATAAAGGAAAATGGAAAAACAAACCACTTACACTGTTTTGCTAGAACTGGACTTGAACACATCATGCCACTACACCTGTTCTCTGGCCCAGGACTTGAGCCATTAAGCTGTATCTGAAATGTTTGCAGCAACACTAATACCTACATTTGGTGATGGGAACTTGATTCTCCTTAAGAAAGCTCAGCATCTTAAAGAATCTGGCCCTAAGATGGCTGAAAGTAATTTAGTCACGTGAGAAATGAGAGGACTCTGCTTCACTGCTCAGTCTCCCTTTTTGATCTACTCCATTGCAGGATCTGCTTTGCACTTCATTGTTGCATTTTATAGTAATCTTATTCCTGGAAACTAACATGTAGGAAAGCAGAAAGATATTCTGTCTGGTAGTTTGACTAGAGGAAAGCCCACACCTGTGGGCTTTCACCTGCTTCCCATTCCTTCCTTCATAAAGCAAATCAAGTACATTAGGACTTTAGAAATGTCTCATACAGAGGCCATTTTCAGATAAAATAACTCAAACACGGGCAGAGAAGCCCATGCACTTGCTTATTTCTCCCCTCCCACCATGTCAAACAAAGCAGCTTTTCCTGCAGGAAGGGAGAAGAAGGAAAGGGAAAGGAAGGAGAAAGGAAAGGAAGGGGAAAGGAAGGGGAAAGGAAGGGGAAAGGAAGGGGGAAGGAAGGGGAAAGGGAGGGGAAAGGAAGGGGAAAGGCA
>JANHFX010000585.1:71104-160881 GCA_027560015.1 Chloroceryle amazona | reverse complement strand
GGGGAAAGGAAGGGGAAAGGAAGGGGAAAGGAAGGGGAAAGGAAGGGGAAAGGAAGGGGAAAGGAAGGGGAAAGGAAGGGGAAAGGAAAGGAGAAAGGAAAGGAGAAAGGAAAGGAGAAAGGAGAAAGGAAAGGAGAAAAGAGAATTGTTTTGCCAGAATTTAACCACAAAAGATAAAGCAATGTAAGGGGAACACAGCTATTGAGTCCATTATTACATACTTCATCATGCAGAAACACTCTCAAGTAATCATGTATCATGCAAACAGTCAACATGAGGAAAAAGGGCTGTTGTCAACCATGGTCAAGGAAGAATGGCCTCAATATTAATTTCAGTATAAATGGTTTTATAAAATTGCTTTATTAGAGTTCTGATTATGGGGCTGGCCTCACATATGCCTCTTCATGTGAGACCAACATCATTCTAAGATTGCTTTTGCACCAACAGACACAGATTACACTTCTCATAAAGTCTTCCAAAAGAAGTGTCGAAGAATCACCATATCCAAACAGACATTTATTTATTCTTCCTTGTCTGTCGCCTCCTCCCACCAAAAAAATAACCAGCTACAAAACTTTGTGATGCACTACCTGGAAAAATAGCATGTGTTGCATGTGTAACCTCACCTCTGACTTGCTGTAGGTTATTACTTCATACTGTAATTCTTTGATTTTAATCTATATAAAAAGAAACACCATGCAGAAACCCCAGGATGACCGCAGAAGGGTATAGGGGGCAAAGAAAGAGATTCACCTACAGAATTAATTGTCCTGAATTAATTCTTATCAAGAGTACAGCACTAAATATTTTTTCTTTCTTAGCTGTTGGATTGACTCAACTCCTGTCAGAAACCTTCAAGTCTGGCAGCAAGTTGCACATACTCCTCAGAAGCCCTGCAAAGGCAGCATGTCACACAGACACAAGTAGGGTGTGAAAAAATTCCCTTGGTGGGAGTTCCCCATTTCTTACCCTTAGGATGTCTGTGATTGTAAAGAAGTTTTTCAGCCTCAGACTGAAACCATGCAGCACAATTAAAATGGGAAGGATTCAAGTCTTCAGTATTGTTCCTAATCAGGAAAGGACAGAAGACTTTAGAAAAACAGGAGAGAAGGTTAATTCAAAGTAGAGCATTTGGGATCTTTTTAAACTTGTTTCCATAATGTTCTGCTTTACAAACAATGTTGATTAAATATTAACCTTTTCAGACGTGACAGCAGACCTCTCTCTTATTTAGCTTTGGAGAAGATATTCCAATTTCTACAAACAGTAAATACTAATCAATCTTTCATGCAGTTGTGTGTGTGTAGATGGATTTTTTTTCTTTTTTAGAAGAACTGGCAGAAAGTGTGACTCATTTTAAGACTCAACTATTTTTGTTCTTTTCTTATCTATGTACTTTTGCTTTGCCACAGCAGCAACAGTGTTTAACCTCAGCGCATGATAATCCTCCATATGGCATGAACAGCTATATGCTGCATTTCTAACATTTCAAACAAATATAGAGCACCTAAGTCCTAGCAGCTTCCTAAAATCCTTGAAGATTCAAGCTACTATTTACCATGCTTCAGCTAGAGTTATGCTAGAGTATGTTGGGTCTACATAACCAGCCTTATGAGATGGAGATGAAAGAGGTGCACAGGAATGACATTTATTGTTGATACATATATTGTTGGAAAAGTATCAATAAGCCTAAAAGTTACAGTAAAAGGACAGGAGGTTTCGGGAAGGAGCTTAATGAAGGCAGTTTTATTTTTCCTTACCTCATACCAGCTTCTCAGATGGTATAAATTAACGTAACACCATTGATATCAACAGATATATATCAATTCATATAATCTGAGAATTTGGCCCATACTTTATGACTGTTGTAAATGAGCCTGTAAAATAAATCAGGCATTTTGGTCTCATTCTTTCCCTCTATCCTGTCCCGGTATCTGTAGAGCAACGTGTTTAGCTACTTTACCTCTACTTTACATAGTCCAGCTCTAATGCAAAATCAATGAATTAAATGGCTCCAAAGAAAACCACAAATAAATGTAGGGACTTTGAAACATCCAGGAACCCACAGCAGAGATCAAGTGTTCACATGGACCTTATTTTATGTAGGGTGGGATAACAGGCCTCTTGAGCTGTAGAAGTAAACCGTGACTGCCAGGTTCTTGTGCAGAGAATGAGGCACCGTGATTGTTCAGTGTTTCCTGTGCAGTTAGCAAAAAATGAATGTTTTAAAGAAACTTACAAAAAGAAGAAAGGAAGGAAAAAAGGAATAAAGGAAGGAAGGTTAGGGGAGTAAGAGTAAGAGGAAACTGCATTGTCCATCAGATGAAATATTCCCGTTTGCACTCGCTCACTGTGTTCTGCAAGTCAATGTCAGCTTTAAAGGAGCTCTCAAGGTTTTCTGGGTATTCCTTCTCCTTTGTCTGGCTACTTCGATGTGCTTGTTTGTGCTGATAGAGGAATCTGCTCATGATGGCAATGATGCAAAAGATGATGAATATCACAACAGCTATTACACCTGAAGGGAGTAAAAAAGGAAGGATAGAAAGAGTAAAAACCAAAACCAAAGTCCAAACCGCAATCACCTCAAAAATACACTATAAATGTACAACAACTAATCGTTATGATAGAATAGTTCATCTCATTCTGTACATAATTATCTGCTTCTATCATACGCTCCCTGGTTGTTTTTTATTTGTAATTTGTCACCCTAAGTAATTGACCTTCTAAATTCAGTCAAATTCTGCTTTCACTGGAAGTAAAGTTGGGTCAGCGTGTTTGTTCTTAAAAAACTAGATCTGTATTCTCATTCAAATTCCTGCTCTGTTATCTCTGGCAACCTTGCATGAGCCTTGTACACTTTGGATAATAGCTTCTCGATAGTATCAAAGGCAGCTCCCTACAGAGCATCCTAAAAAATAAACAGAGATAAATTGCCTTCTAGGTTATTAAAGGAAAGTGAAAACCATACATGAAGCTTTGAGGACAACTTTCCCTAGTATATAAATGTTTCCCTATGACCCAGCGAGTTCTACCACAGTACCACCAGCTTTCAAAGAGAAAGCTCAAGAAATACACATACCACAAGAGTGGTACGTAAACCAGTTATTAGTTAGCTGGGTCTTAGATCACAGAATCGCATGGAATCAGAGAATGGCTGAGGTTGGAAGGGACCTCTGGAAGTCATACTGTCCAAATGTCCTGCTCTAGCAGGACAGATTGGTTATGTTTTAGAATACTCAGGTTCTTGAAGATCCCATTTTTTTGGGGTGATATCCAATATCATGGGCTGACACTGTTGGCTTCATCCATAATGCACGTTTCTATCTAAGTAGCTTGATACAGATACATGCTACTAAATACATCACATACTAGACCTGCATTAGATTACAAAAAACTCAAAATGGATTTTAAAGGGCCCAGATTTAAAGTTCCCTAGATGTTTGTCTTGACAGATTTATTTTTCAATTGTAATCTTTAAAAATGAAGTTACCTCCAATCACAGCTGAATCACTTCTGACTGCATTGGTGAGAGGCTCTCTTTCATCTGTCTTCCCAAAAGGATCTGCAGTTGGTTAAACAAAACAGGACTTATTTTCTGTATTGACTACATTCATTTTCTCTGTGGCTTAAACAGAAGCATCATCTTACCCTCATGAATTCTAATCTGTTTTCAAAAGATGGTATTTGGGTGATTGGAGAAGAAAAACAGAAAGCTCTCCGAAAAATAAAGTGAGTTTGCAGGACAATTTTCTTCTACATTTTCAGGAGCAGAGTCTGCTAAGGGTGTATATAAAAGGAAAAAGCAAGGCTCACAGCAACATCTGAAAGTGTCGTCTTGGTGTATCAGTAGAAGAATCAGAGGGATATTTGTTCTAAATAGCCCATTGGGAGCTTTTCTCAGTCAGAATTGGTTTGTTTGTTTTTTTTTTTCTTTTTTTTTTTCTTACCTAAGAAATAGTATTTTTCTTAAAACCTAAGAAACAATATCCGAAAGAAGCAAAAGGAAGGGAAGGTTAGATATATTTAGACCTGACCTACGTTTGTAGATGTAGATATACAAGTCAAATTTAATCCTATAAAAAAAGACTGTCTCTTCTTGGGATTGCTTCTTGGAAAGGATGTTTTTCTCTCCATTGCAGAAATGCAGCGGTCAAATTTGATTCAAAATCTAGAGGGGCCAGAAATGAATTCCTATATTAAAGCCTCCTTGATGCTGAAACTCTCTTGTACCCTATCTGTAAATGACTACTGTCAAAACACTGGGCCAAACAGTCTACATGCTGGCAGTTTCAAATTCAGATCCAAACCTGAGAGGTTAAGCCCTCCCCAAAGTCACTGGAGTTATGGCCATGTATCTACTTTAGTCCTGCATGTTTCAAAAAATGCTGTTTTCTACTCCTAGGTGAATCCAGCTTTTCTGCACTTCCCAACCTCCCCCCACCCCCTTCAGCTTACCTTCTCCTTTGTGGAGATTCCTATCTGTTTCTCTCCATTACAAGCCTCCATGTTATAATATAGATGACCAAGAAGATGCTTTTAATGAATTAAGCAGTAATTTCTTATTTGTGTATCAGGAGGTGCTGAGATTGTAGCGATGGTGGCTTTGGGCTATATAGGTTTTATAAAGGGGGCACTTTTTCCTAATTGCCTATAAAACACTGATACCAGCCCCAAAGATGTGCAGAAGGCATCAGTCTCAAAGATGTTTTCGTGTTTAAAAACACGCAGCTCTACTGCTAGTTTTAGGGGTGGAAGGATTTCTCATCAAACACAGCCATACTGAAAAGTCAGGGTTCCCATATCTGCAGTTCATTGACTGAGCTACAGGCACAAAAGGGACTTCTGGGAACAAATGAACTCCAGTACACCCATTATCAATGTGAATGATGACTGCCAATGATAGATTTGGACACTCAGGTTGAGACCTATTTACAAGAGGCCCCTTGCTTAATATTGGTTGCCAAGAAACAAATAGTCATGACAATTCTTCATCTAATTTACTGCATATTTGGGACTGGGGTGAAGATTATAATTGTTGTTTTGCACATAAATACAGATAACATCATAGAAAAGGTTAGGTTGGAATGCAAATATGGGGGTTATTTAGTCTAATCTCAAGTCCTTGAGCCTAAACTCAAGGACTCCTAAAGGTCTCCTGGACCCCTCTTCTGACGAGAGCTGTATCCTGTGGGATTCTTCCAAGTAGGCCCATGACAAAGTCTCAGGTCATTCTCCTGAAGTCTGGGGTTGCAGTCAAGCTTTGTGCTTTTTTCCCTCTCTCTCAGTAACCTAAACTCCACCATCTCGCCGTTGCTACAGTCAAGGCTGTCCCAGAAACATCTGGCTGGTTCCTCCTTGTTTAGAAATATCAGGTCTAGCACAACTAGCACAGTGAGACAAGGACTTGCACTGTTTAAGCTGCCTTTCAGAAACAAAACTTTTCTGTGCAGTTTCTGATTTATGAAAGTCTTCGGCATTTTCTTCTGTTTGATGCATGAAGACCTGGCTCATCAGCTGGAGTAGATAGACAGCTCAAGATTCCACCACACACACAGCTGAATCTGCTCTGGAATTTTAATATTAAAAAATACAGCCTAGCAAAAGTCCATTATCTGTATGCCATCAGTGTATATAGTTCAGCTTACCAAAACCTCTATATGTGCCTCAGCAAGATAGGAGGTGATTTGCAGATCTTTGTTAAACATAAAAAACACAGTAAGTCACCTTTAATTTTGTGTTTCCTAATCAGAAAGAGTATGTATGGATAACTGAACTATGAATGAATGGATTTTATTCCATATCTGTCTGCTAGGAAACTTTCTTGAAGACAACAAGTATTCCTCTCTGAAGGAAAGAGCTTCAATTGTTTTCAAGTTATAAATATAGAAAGCTTTTTTCACACATTTAAAGAGAGATTTCCTAGAGGGCTTTTTTGTTGTATCTGTACATTAGAAAATTGACACAGAAATGTACAGTCAACTTTGAAGTTGCCTTTTTCTTCGCAGACACTCAATAATGAGAAATTTGCAACTGAGGAATTGAGATACGAGCAGTAAATTTGAAAGTTAATTCTTAACTCTGTCTTCTTTTTATTTCTTAAAATGTGTCCTTTCCATGTATAAATGTAATTCTCAAGTACATCTATACAAAGTATAATTTGCTACAAATTGGATTTTTTAATTTATTTTTTTTTAACAAGAATCTACCACCCAGTGCTCTTACTATAGCTTATAAAGACATGAAGTCTTTAGAACTAACTTGTTCTAAAGAACTTATTCAGGCTTTAATCAAATCCAGTGTGAATAGTGAGGCAGTAGCATCAGTTAATTCATCTTATTGAAAAGAAATAATATTTTAAAGCACTGAGTGGCAAAGACAGGGATGAACTTTTATAACAATTCTGATGTAACAGTGCATAACCTAGAATTCTAACACAGAATGCAACTGATTGTAAGCTTTAAATATTTAGTCCAAAGATGGTATACTCTGTGCACTTCTGAGCTTCAGATTTTACTGCTTTCTAAACTCTTTCAAAAAATTTAGTCATTGAGGTAACAGAACACAGGGCAGGAATTTCCTATTTTCAGAATCACTGCCCATACAGCATTTACAAGACCTATCTTCTGTGAGTGAGAGCAGATAACTTCGACAACTCTGAGCAGGGAGAAGGAAGTTGGGGGGTAGGGAGAAGCACACAGACACTGGCAGACGCTCTCCACAGAGTAATCAGCAGCCTTTTTCCCTATGCAGAATGCTAACAGCATCATTTGTTTTCTGCTGAATATCTTAGGCAGAAGCTGCAGGAAATGGGGATTTGATGCAAGTACAAATGTCAAAGGAATCATATTATGATCTAAACCAGAGTTTTATTTGTTGCCAGAAAAGCAAAAGCAGCTTCATAGGTCAAGGGGCAAAACATAGCCCTTATCTTGTAGCCCTTCTGGTTATTAAGAATTCTATCACATCCACTGGTGAGTAAAGCAGCAACTTGATTGCCCCTGTTCCTGGTGACAACACTTCCAGCTGCTCTGAGTTTCCTTCTCTGCATACAAATTCACATATGCAAAATACTAAGTATTCCCAGAGGACAGTTTCAGGATTGCAAAAGATAAACGAACTGTTGGGATCATCTCACTGGTATTGCTCAAGTAGTGCTCCTTCTCTTTAGCCTGAGAGAATGAAGTACAAGCATTCAAAGAAAATCACGCACATGTCTTGAGGGATTTGAACAAGGAGTTTTTGTTCATTTCTGCTAGGGTGGGAACAAATCTGATTTGTTTCTTGCATGACTCCTATTTCTTCATCACCACTGGGATATGGAATCTGCATAACATTTATGTTCTCCTTTGAAAACTGCAGCACTGGAGTGATCTATAGTGGATAGGAATGGCAAATCAGGTGCATAACCATACTTCCAATGCTGTTTCCACTATGGCTTTGGGACTTCTGTTTGTTCTGGGCATATTTTAGGCAATCCACGAATTTAGTCTGAAACCTTTTAGTACAATGACTTTTAAAGGGGCCTTGGCTTATTTTAATGCCCATCCTCAACACTCCTAATTCTGAAAGAAAAGACAAGTTTCCAGTTCCAATATTTGTACCATCACAATAACATTAAAGCTAAAAGCAAAGACCTCACTCTACAGTATCCTTTAAATTCCACATTCTCATCTTAGCAGGACATACCTGAAGAGGAATATATTGTGGTTACTGTGTTCACATCAGCTTCCATTATGGATGCACAGCTGGATTCAGTCAAGAAGCCTTTGACAGTCACAGGAGCAACACTGGGATGGCGTAAGGCAGCTTTCAGGGGAGCGACATGGTTGTACTGAACAGAGGACAGGCAGCCAGTGAAACCATATGCATTTGCCTTTGAGACATCAGGGTCCAGTAACAAACTATCTGCAGGAGAACAGAAAAACACTCTGGGAATTACCTGTTTTAGGAAGGCAATATAGAAATGAATCTTTCTTTTGTTCACATTCTCCTTCAGCAGTCTACAAGTTCTCCCTGGCCTGACCCATGAGGTTGCCATCTTTAGTCCTTCCTCTACAATGCTGCTTACATGGAATTAAGTTGGCTTGGACATTAAAGCCTGCATTATGTTTCATTACTTACCCATTTTCTCTACTGTCCGGACAACATCTATCACCCAGGTGCTAGCTATGGCAATAACAACAACAATAATAAGTAGTAGAGATAGCAACACTGAATATCACAAGACCTTGGGGATGATGTCCTTTTTTCTGCATATGTTAACAACATCAGTTTTACAGAATCAGAGTATATCTTCAAGGCATTCTACCTCCACCACTCTCTTAATGAAGGGGCCTGCTCTCTATTGTCTATTATATAATGCTTCATGTGGCCAAAAATCGAATGGCTTGCTAATATAGGCTTCTACCCTTTTTCAAGAGTGTATTTTTCAACTTTTCTGATGCACCTAATCATGTTACCCCATTTTTATAAGATTTCCTAGGAATCCTCTTATTTAAGAGCCAGGCTCTCACTTTTCTTGCCCTATTCACTAAAAAATTTAAAACTATACGTCTTTTTATCTAAATCAAATCCATTATCTCCATGGCTTTTTCCACCCTTAAGATGTGATAGCAAAATTAAGTTATCTGGTTTTCTGTGCTCATTTAAATTTCACAAAGAGAGAGACAATTCAGACGTAAATGTTTTTAATTTAGTTCCAAAAGTTTAAATATCAAAGATTGTTTGGGAAAGTCAGTGAAGGACAGTGAAGCCATCTTCTCTTTCCTCCAAGCTCTCATTTATTTACTTTCCAGAAATTGAAATTCATACCGCTCAGAGGTCTGTAACACAATGCACCTTGTATCTGGGTCAATCAAACAAGAAAAAACAACACAAATGTACACATATGGAGTATCAAAACACATTCAAAGTCTTAAAAAGTCAGTGCTTATGAAAAAAAATACAACATTGTAAGTTTGGAAATACTAACTAAAAGACTGATTTACAGTATTTGCCATCTTTGCTGAATTTCTAAAACCCTTTGTAAACATTCCTACTCCTAGCCCTTCCCGTTTTCTTATCTTTGACACAAAAGGTGGATTTGTTGGTCTTTTAAATATTGGTCAATCTAAATTGCTCTGTTCTGCCCCAATGCGCAAAAGGTAAAGCCTAAGAAATAATTAATTCCTTTTTCATGGTACAGTAATTTGAAAAGTGTAAGATGCAGTACTTTTGAAGGCTTTTTAAAAAAGTCAAATTAAGGGCCAATTCCAGTCTTTTGTCAAAGTAAGGTTTGTATGAATGAGAAGTAGGAGATTTTTTGTTGAAAGGCTTTGAAATTTGAAAAAAAGAATCAAAGTATAAACCAAAACCATTCCCAGAGTCCTCTGGCATAAATCACACGTGCACAGATACATTTTGTTTAATTATACGGATTTACATGCACGCCTTATGCATTACAGAAAGTGGGGCTTTCATTGTGCTCAACAAGAGTGGCACAACTTAGATGTGAATGATTTATGCTGCCCTCTGAATTCTTGAGCAGATAATGTAAACTTCCAATTATGACATGGTTACTTCTGTGAAGGGCTTATTAAAGGCCACTCTGTCACTTGAAGTCTTTTAAGTCATGATAAAATGTTTTTCCAAAAGTTATTTTCACTACACGACATAATGCTCAGTAAGGGAAGTGACTTGGTGAAGTTCCAAGGGCTGTGTTGAAGCAAGGTCATATGAAACATCAGTGGCTTTCCTCCGACCCTCTTGGATGGTGAATTTTTCCATGCATTTTTCTGGCCTGGAAAATTCACACTGAATTGCAGCTGATGGCTTGGTCTTCAGACATTGTAACATTGTATCTGTGTTCTTTGTACGGGAGACCAACTTGCTTTGGATGATTTCTACGTGGGGGGGTGACAAGGCTTTTGAGTAATTTAACAGTTCATTCCTCACAACTCAAATTTACCAATAATTTTAGGAAGTAATTTTTAATCTTTGTCTGTTGAGTTGTGCAAAAGTTGGTCAGGCTTCTTTCTGGGTCCTCTAGCTGCTTCCTGGAAGTTGTCTGCAATATCACAGCTCAGTAAGTTTTGCGTTGGTTTTGCTTTCCTGTTTTCTGTGTATTTGAAATGGTTTTCCATGATAATGAGGATTAAGTCTAACATGTTGCTGTACTTTTTAAATTTTGTTGATTGCATCAACCTAATTTATCTGGTGATTCATCTCTATTCACCAAAACCCACATCCTGTTCTACTGCCATTTCTTTGTGCACCTCTATTTGAAGATATTAAATAAAGCAATTTTAAGTCGTAATGTCTCAGTAATGGGGAATTAATTTTCAATATGAATAGAATTGTACTGGAATTCTCCAGACCAATCATTAAGCTTCTCAGCAATATATCAGTAATATGTCATAGTAAATGATGACTAATGTGACAGGCAAACTGGAACCAAAGAGGAATCAAAATGTTATTTTTGTGCAGAAAGAGTGGTTCAAATGACCTTCTTTCTAAAGATAACATTGTGGAAAATGGGACTATAAACATTATCCAATATCTTTTTTCTTTTTGTTCTTTATAAATATTAATTTCTTGCCACTCAGAAACTTAAATCTGAACTCAAGGTTTACTTGTATGCTCATTTACACCCAGAAAGGCTCTTCATGCATTTCCTTAATGGAAATTTATTTTTAATATCAGTGAGAGGAGACATAGCCTTTTATAAATGTCTGTGCCCTAATTAATTAATTAAAGTGAATTGCTAGGCAAAGCAAAATGGGTAATTTACTCTACATGTTGAAGCACTGGTGGTCCTTTTTTTTTCAATCTGAGATATAGAAGGATGATTTTTATACAAGTTAAAGTGCATCCATCACCTCATTTTGCCAAGGTGCTGAACAGCACGGGTATGATTATTTCTTGGACACTGTTACTAAATTTGAGCCCATAACCTTGAAGTAAAAGACTCTTGTCTCCACAGTGCACCTCTCTCAGAAGAGTTGACTAGCTGGTACTGTGTGGTTACCTTGAAAAATATGCTGCTATGTCCTTCAACAGCTTCAGTGAACATTACTGATAGTAATCATTAATTCAGAAAAGGCAGAAAGCATGCCTTGGATTAGACTGGAACCCACAAAGAGTCAGCTTTGGAATAACCTCACTTCTTGGTGTGAGCCTACCACAAAGTCAGTGATGTCAACAACACAATTTTTCCCTGGTTAGAACCACTGAGCTCAACCAGTTTGGTTCTTGCTTAAGAAAAGGATGAGTTTGAACAGGAGAAAGGGAACAGGCATTCAGTGCACATCCAAGACATTCCTGAAAATGCAAGGGGCAACAAGTGCAAAGTAAAGGTACTTTTTCTCAGAAGTTTTCCCAGAAATGAGCAGAATAAGCTCATAAGGATTTGCTTATCAGCAATCAAATATTTCATGCAAGTTGTACATTTGACAATTTAATTAGGCTTAGTGGAGATACTTTCAGACATGTACTTAGTATGTTTTTTTAAAGGCAGTTTGTTATCAAAAATGAAGCACTGCTTGGAGTTGCAATGTGATATTTGTTACTTGTCAGAGATTTTGACATTTGAATCCTAAGCTGTCACAGCGCAGCCAACCCTATGTGATTTTGCATGAGCTCAAAATATAATCTACAAAAAGAAGAAATAGTAAAGTTACTATGTGCAAAAGAATACATGATTTTCTAAGGAGCCGATGGCTAAAATCAGCTCCAGTAACATGAATTCAGACTAAAAATAAAATTTCTGGATAGAATCAGATGACCTTGGACACTTTTTTAGTCAGTATTATCATCAAGAAAAATCAGGATATAAGCATGGTTATATGATCATACAGTAAAAAAGTCTGAATAGGTTTGCTCTCTTTTTGTTAGAGATGTGATGGCATTATTGGCTTAGACCATGCTTGAAGTGCCTGGGGTAGTCAAACTTTGCTTATTTCAACTGCTGCCATCTTGATCCCAAATGCTGCTTCTATTTTATCCTAAAGCAGTAATTTCCACTTTTCTTAATGCTTTACTAGACTACTAGGAGGAAAAAAAAAAATGTTCTTTTAAAGTTGCCCTATAATGCACCCAAGAGATATTTTTCCAGGGTATTTAGGGCAAGACTAGTCTACAGTAAAGAAATAACTTTGCATTGACTAGGAAAGTCCAGCCAATACCGCTTGCAGCCATTGCTGTAGTTTAAAATGCTAGAGCACAATATTCTGAGACTGTGACTTTACATTTCTCAAGAAAATTGCAATCTTGTCAGTTTCAAAAGGGAATGGCTTTCCAGCAAAAAAAATGGACTTAAGTCTTTTCCACAGAAACTCTCTAAAAGGAGATACTTCTTTAGAGAAGCTTTTGTATCTCAGTTTATGCCAAGTTAACCCTTCTGATTTAAATATCCATTTATCATCTCTCCCAGTATAATATCCCTTGTGGAGGCTCTGTGATCCCTCCAGTATATAGATTCCATTTTCTTCTTGTGAACTTTTAATAAGAAAAGCTATTGTAGGAATCATAAGAATTGTACTGCACCTACATAATGATTTTAATAAAATTACTTTCCAGATAAACTTTATTCTACATACACTTTATATCAAAGCTGAATGATTCAGTGGAAAGACTTCTACACCTCGAGTGTGTTTTAGCTCAGGCTTTTAGAGATAAAAAATATCATAATCTTGTGCTAGACTACACAGTTCTTTATGTTGACAGTGTGCGAAGGTCTGGTAATGCATCACTTTAAAGACAGAAGTAAATCAGGTCAGCATTAATAGGTGCTAAAGAAATCCTTGCAACCTTTCTCTTCAGATTACTCTCGAATCTCTTTCAGTGCTATGCTTTTGCTCTGGTATCACTACACAGCTAGTATATTACATGGCTCAGAAGCAAATATGCAGATAATGAAATTCACTTCTTTGCATCAATTATTATTTTTCCAGGGACTATAATGGTGAAAGATTCAGATATATTGGGAAAGAATAAGAAGTTTTCAAAGATTCATTAAAGTCAACTGCAAAACAAATAAATTATGTTTTCAACGGGGATAGCAGCTTTTTATAGACAAAACCTAAGCATATGCAAATGTGTTTCTGAGATCAGAGAATTTTAGAATAATTTAAGTTGAAAGCCACCTCTGAAGGTCATGTAGTTCAATCCTTTGTTCAAAATGGAGACAGCTTCACAGTTAGGTCAGATTGCCAATAGAACTCATGTGGTTAAATACAACAGCATAATGTCTGCAAGGAGTACTTAAAGTAAATGAACTGGGACTACGGTTAAGATTTCGCTGTGACTTTGCCATAAACCACATGACCCACTTGGGACCCAAATCCACTACTCACTGAAGTCCATGGAAGAATTCCTGTTGATATTGATAAGCTTTGGATAGATACTTCTTTTGTCTTGCCTCTACATTTGTGAAGAAAAAAAGGACAACACACTACAAGATATTTTTTTCTATTGCTGTAGGATACTGTGAGGATGCATTCAACAAATGTCTGTTGGCTACTTGAATGCTGCTTTTTTTTACTGCCTTGTCTTCAAAGCCACACTTAGATTTAGATTGATCTTTCTCAGGCGACTATAGGGTCGCATTACTGTGGATCTGAACAGCTCACAGCATTTGATGCTTTTATCCTCCTAGCACCCCTCTGATACAGGGATGTTCTATTATCTCCACTTTACTGACAGAGAACAGAGCTAGTAAAGCTCAGACTGGTTCCAGTGGGAAGAAAATGCTTGGTTACCTTTATATCTGCACATAAATGGCTCACCCAAGGTCATTCAAGCAGTCTGTGGCAGAGTGACTGTCCCTATGTTTTGAATTCCAGGTGAGCCTCCTCTGTGTTAAATGGAGTTGTTTTGGTTTTTTTATTACTGGAATTCAGAGCTAGGTGTAGTGCAGTCGTTGGAAAATATAGCAGATTTGAAAAGCAGACAAAAAACAACAGCATTTAAGTAGCTTTTGAATAAAGGAAGTGTAACAGGTCTGGGAAAGAGTAGAAGGGAGAGGGAAGCACTATTATTTAAAACCGGGTCATTGTATAAAAGCGTGTTTTTCAAAAGTTCCTGCTGTGCTAAAATCGTTATCATAAGATTTGGTGAATAAGATTCCAAGCTTTTATGATGTCCTACTGGAAGGTCACTTTGAGGTATCTCAGCCAGTGGGAAATGAATGGTGGAGTTGAGAAAGAAGGTAGTATAAGCATCACATTTCTCTGGAAGTTTGGTTTGCTGAGAGGATGAATAGTGACAAGGAAAAACTTGGATGTCATTGGTTTAGGTTTCCAGTATTCACCTTCTGGTAAGCCATTGTTAAAAGTAGCTATAGGCAACATTTTACCTATATAGTAGTTTAAATGATGAATGGACATATTTATGTAAGTTCTGCATCCCTAAAATGACACAGTCTAGCACTCCTCTTGATACAACAAGGCAATACTCTTGACTTTATAGCAGTTGGGATTTTTTGGTTTAGTTGTTTTTTTTTTTCCAGCATGGGACATTATGCAACCAAAGTTTGGAAATGATACAAAATTGGTAAGAGCAGTTGGTAGACCAGATGGTTGTGCCACCATTCAGAGGTACACTGACAAGTTGGAGAAGTAGGAAAGTAGGAACCACATGAAGTCAACAAAGGAAATGCAAAGAACTGCACTTGGGTTAGGAATAATCCCATCCACCAACAATTGTTGGGGCTGACCAGCTGGAAACTGCTTTGCAGAGAAAGACACGGGGTCCTGGTGACAGCAAGCTGACCATGAGCCAATAACATATAAAGAAAAAACCCAAAACCCAGTATTGGGATTAGTCTGGAATTAAAGTGAATTGCCAGGATACATTGTGTGATTCCTGGTATAGCAATAAGATCTTCCACCACTTAGATAGACAAGTTTTTGGCTTTAGTGTCATTACAGAATATGAACTATCACTATTATTATTACTATTACTAAAACAAAATTACAATAAGCTTCAGGGCAAGAGAGGAATAACACAAGGATATATCCACCAAAAGCTGTTTGGAGACGTCTGTGATGTTCAGTGGAACTGAATGCCAGACCTCTGGAGATATATCTGGGCTTTTTGTATTTGCAACAACCTTGTACTTGTACAGCTTATCATATTTTTGTGACTAAATGTAATTTCTCTCCATGATGCTGAGCTGTATTTTGGCAGCTTGCTGGCTACAACTTTGTGCTATGTTCCATGTTGATGGTTATTGATTGGTTTATTGATTTGGTATCTATTAGCTGGAACTTTAGGTAGAGGTCATGATGAGCAATATTCTTTTAAATTTTCATCATTACAACTGACTGTTGATAAAACAAGATATTTAGCTTATCTCTGACTTGGGCTTATAAATGTCAGGTATCTAAAACTGTCCATGAAGGCTTGGGAGATTGCTGAATTCTGAACAAATATTAAATAAAATTAAGGTAAAAATCAGTTCCTGCCCTTAATGTACTTATGATGCACAATATATACAATTAGATTGCACAAGCAGATACTAGATGATGTCTATAGCTTCTGTCTAGCTATCAGTCCCACAGTGCTATTAGTAAAACATGAAATTTTAATAGTAAAACAGATGTCAGGCTTGATATGGAGGTCCAATACTAACAAAGGACAAAAATGTCTATAACCAAGGAAGCATTAAGAATCTTACTGGGAATAAATAAGGCTATTCTATAAAGTGATATAACATACTTCACAACAAAACAGAATTCTACTTTTCATATTTTCAGGCAGAGCTTTCCTGGACTTGTAATGGCTTTGTAGTGCGAAGGTGTAAAGATCAAGAAAGTCCATGAGCAGAGCATGAAGAATTGTGGCCTCAGTGCCATATGTAATATAAATATTCCTTGCAGAATTCAAATGGAAAAGGACAGGGAGAGGATGAAGGGTCACAGTGCTGTTCTTCTTATCATTAGGAAACAGAGATGGCTTGAGAGGAGAAAGCTGTAGTCAGCAAAATTATATCATTAGGCCAAGATACTACCCTGTGCAGCCACAGAGGCAGTATGAATCAGTTTACTGGAAGGAGCAATGGGAGAAGTTAATATTGCTATCAGTGCAAACAAGTAAAGCTGCCAAGTTTTTGCACTGATTAGATATACACATAGGAGTACTGGGATGCATATGTCAACTCTTACAGCAAAACCAGCTAAACAAAACCCCAATCCTATTAAAAACCCAACACAGCACATGTGAAATCCAGCACTATAACAACCGATGATGAATCAGGGATACTTTTAGTAGAACCTACCTGTGACCTTGCCCAAGGTGAGTGATTTGATGGCCTTAAAATCTATCTCAGAAAAGTTATGTTTGAGTTTGAGAACTTGATCAACCTGGAAGAGGTCAACAAAATTAGTTCATAACAACAGTATATAGCCGCTCCTAGATCTCTCTGTACTTCAGACTTCTGGGAACGCGCTCAGCTGCAAATCAGTTAACTCTGCCCCCAAGCGTGATTCAGTTACTAAAGATAGCAAAGTGAATGTGCTTTGATTTTAGCATGAGAAACTGAAAGGTACACCAGAACAGTCATAGAAAGGGCTTTGAAGAAACTTCCCCTGCAGAAAAGCTTAAAATGTTTGACACTGAAATCCCCCCTGCTTTTCAAAATCCATGTGTAGTCACTTCAGAATACACTTAAAGGAGGCCTCTCTAGAAATATATTGTGAAGAATTAGTTCTGCATGGAAGAAAACCACAGTGTAGCAGACAATAAAAGACCGGTACCTGAAGAAAACCCTGGCTTTTAGCATAAGCCTTCTTTCTAGATAATCAGGCCTACCCACCTTAGTTGTGTGATAGCTGTGTTATCATTTCACCACCCAGAAATGAAAACTGTAGAGGACAGAAAACTGTGGTGGTCTCTCTGTTTCTGACTCCTCCCCATTCTACTTCTAACACACAGCTTCTCTGTGGACTCTGCCACCCTTCCCAGTTAAATGACTGCTGCCCAGATCTAGCCTTTATTCTTTTGTGTAATGATCTGGTATAATTAGCCTCAGAAAAAGCTATAGATGGTCCTCCTCTTCCTGCCTTGGAAAAAACAGGCAATGCAGGGAAACAAAGCAGAGAAAGGCTCTCATCTCTTATGAGGCTGTCACATACAGCAAGGCTTGCTTCTAGCAAAAGGGCAGGGCACTGTCACGCACATGGTGGCTGCACCCTTTGTACCCTCAGCTTTTTCTTTTCTGAAAGGATAAGGCAGCTGGGGTCCCATTTGTTGGGACACATACCCTAAATGAATTTATAATCCCAGGTGTTCATTCCTCATCTGTTCTTCTCCTTTTGGCAGCTTTTTAATGATACATACTGTGTGCTCCCTCTGGGACTGCAGGTCACACGGACATCCCTAAGACCCAGAACCACTCCAGTGGTCCAGATTAACTTCTGGACAAAGAGTGTTTCCTCATTCACAGATTGTCAGAGACAAAGGAAGAATCATTCAACAGAAAACACCATGGTTGTGTACTCTTTCAAGCAAGGTCTGGATGGAGCTTTGGCCTAACCTACAGGTATGTTCTGCTGCTGGACCAGCTTTAGTTGCACCAGATTAATGTGAAACCTTTGCTTCCTGCTGGTGATCAGGCATTGAAATCAGTGGGTCTGAGCCATGGCATACCTGAATGATGAGCTCTCTGCCTTCTCTGTTAATCTTCACATGGTGCAGCTCTCGGTTGGCAAAATTTCCAGAGTCAATGGTGAAAATGAGAAGCCCATCCTTACTCAGCTTGTATCGGACCTGTAAACTTCCTTAAAAACAGCAAAATTCTATGTATAAAACCTGTGTCAATAATGAGATGCTCTTCAATACCTCTACACAATATATAATTCACTTTCCTTTTATTACAGTGGAATAACAAGGTTAAAAAGTCAAGAAAGAGGTTGAAGAGAAATGAAAGAGTTCAAACTGTAATGGAAACTGTAAAAAAAATAATGCACTGGAAGTGTTTTCCTTCCTACTAGCTAACAAACTCTGCGATGGAGAAACATAACTTAATTGACTAATTATATCAAAGGAGAGTGTGTCTATCTGCAGGTCAGACATTCAGCACTGCCACAAAAGCTGATCTACATTAGCCTGTTAAGGATCACTTCCACCAGAGGGCATGCAGGTCTTGCACTATTCTATTAAACTGATACTTGTGGATTTTACTATTACTTTTCCTCAAGACATAATAGACAACGAAGAAGAGAGTGACGATTGTGAGAACTGTAACTTAATTTCAAAAATTTAAAGGCCCAGATTCATTATAATCCATATGAAGTATAAGAAAAGATATATTGTAAATTACTATGCAAGAAAAATATTTTTATTTTGGTGTTCTAACATATTTGAAGAAATAAATATAATTCATATAGAAATGAATGCCAAACATCTCTTTCAGTCTTCATATCAAAAAAGCATTGTTACTTCTGATAAATAACAGTACCATAACAAATCAAAATGCACAAGAAAACAAGGAATCAAATATCAATTTTAATCCTTCCACAAATGACTGCATGGGAAAAATATATCTATACATATATATAATTTAAAAGGATTATTCTGACAAAAATCCTCTCAAAATTACTTTTCTGGGAATTAAGCAGCAGGAAGGAAAAAATTCTCTCAACTTTTGGAGCTCTTTTTATGCATCAGCAACCAAAATACATGGAACAACAGTGGTACTATAGAGTTAAAAAGCTTTTCTGGGGCTACTCTGTTATTTTGTTCAAGGAGAAAATGAATGCTGACAGTACCACAACCTGAGCAAAGGGTCCTTCATTTATTCCCTGTTCTGAACCTCCTATCTCCTTCCATTTCAGCACTTCTATTAGTACGAGTTCAAACTATTAAGTATCACCAGATTTTGCAGAAGGCAACAGGCAAATGTTATCTATGCTGAATGATAGGGATGGACTGACTGTCACTGAAGGGTTCTTTTGTTCACACTGTTTTAGGTCTAGGACCAGTCCCAGTGTTTGCAGACACAACTCTTGTGTGCACACTGCAATGCAGCACCACGTGAGAGAAGCCCACAGTACACCACAAGCTGCTGCACATGCATAGTGCACCTGCAACATTTTTCAGAGGCACCTCTGACTCCAGAAGCAGACTAGCTGTTTAATGAGGTGAATGAGCAGCCCTGCTTGGCTCCTTTATTCAGCTGTATTAATACTGCAAGACTGCTTACAAGTCTACAGTTAGTGAGAGAGAACATGAGTCAGTTCTTCACAACATCATGTGTATGTACCTGCTCCCCTCAGCCTTCCAAGTCCTCCCTCAATAAGGTCAGCTCTGTTGTCCTACAAGCTACTGTAAAACCACTTTATAAAAAGCTTTAAACAATGTCTACATTTCCTGCAGAGAGGGAATTCTACCACCACTACACAACTTACAGTGGAGTTGGTAGACCTAGACAGAGTCCAGTTAAGATCACCACTCCTTGTCCCTCACCAGCTGATCAGGCTCCTAAGAGCTGCTCTCATAACATTCAGTATAACCTAGATGAGCACTGATGCTCTCTGAGCTGTGGAGGATAGGAACAAAGCTTCCAAAAAGGAGAGAGAAAATGAACTGCTTGGAAGAAGGCTTTTTATCTGATTGAAAGGGTTGCTGGATCAGGTGAGCATTTAAAGAAAAAAATAAAAAATAAAAAATATATAAAAAAATTACTTACACCTAGTCATGGATGTTAGAGGAGATTTTGTGAAGAACTCAAGGTGAATAACAACTGCTAAATTATTCACTGTGATATTATAAGTCCCATTTCGGCTGGCACAAATCATATTGCAAAGCTCCCACCCCTCATTGCATAGCCAGGACAAGGAACTACTATCACCATTAACATCACACTGAAAGGTCTAAACTTAAACCACAATCCCTTTTTCTGGTACTGAATGAAAGATGCCTCAGAAAGGAATAAGAGTGTAAACATCTTACAACCACTTCACTCCAGAAAGACAGGAGAAAAGAAGCCCAAGTGCAAGGAGGTTAAGGGACTGTCTTCAGACTTAGCTTGTTAGGCAGTGGAAGTTGATGAAAAAAGAGAAAAGTTGCCTGTCCCTGCACACCACAGCTGAGGTAACCACACAGAATAAGATGAAACTGAGATATGATAGTGTAACAGATTGGTCCAAACTAAAAATCATCCCAACAGAAGTACTTAGGCTGCCTCTTACCTGGAGCCGTTCGAAGAGGCATGTGAAAAATGGAAGAGCCTAGATTCTGTCTGTGACCTTGTACTAGTTGCTTAGTTTGCAAATGTGAAAACAACTTCTCTGCTCTTTTTGAAAACTATAAACATAACAGTTTATAAAATATAAACGGTACTACTATATTCAGATGATCAACATAGGAACCAACACATCTGTGTTCAAAAGAGAGTCAGAAAGATACGCAGTCTATCTAGGTTCTCAGCTCTTGCAAACAGGAATTTCCACATTCACTTCTCTAGAGAAATATTGATTTTAAACCAGACATCATCTGTTCTGTTTTCTAGGAGACAAAGAAGGAGGTTCTTGATATCCATTAAGAACATATCTTACTTTCTATAGTGGTACAATTTTACCTTAAATCATTTAAAGAGATTAGTGAAGAGCATCTTATCTTATCAAATTGCTTTGAATTCCAATGGTAACTATTTTTGGATGGCTGCTCTTCAAAACCATTTAATTCAAGTTGGCATTTTGCCCGGGGTCAAATTTGCATTATTAGAAACCGGAAGTATGTGAGCTCATCTCCACACCAGTGTAAGATGGTAAGACTGAGCTGATTTTGACTTGCATTCAGTACCAAAACTTTGTCTGTTTCCAGAGTACAGAATAATTTATCTGGCAGATTACACTGCCATTTTGCTGCTTGACAGGCAAAATAAATGAATTATTAATTAGGATTATTATTAAGAATGTTTTTTTGTCTTCTGAATTTTGATTATCTGGTCCACTGACTTTCATGAGAGCATCAGCTCAGTATCACTAACTGCAAATAAAAATTTCTGCATAAACCGGATGGATTCTTCCTGTTTCCTATTCTCTCTCCATTTTGCATCATTTTTGCCTCTCAATAGGGAGGCATACTAATAGGTGCTCACACTAATCACAAGCAGCATAATTTCTGGCAGTCTTGTTGCAGTCATGCCTGTCATCCTCTTTGCAGCTCCCTGGGTCTGAGCATGCACACCTGAAGTGCCATAACGCTCAAGCAATGTACTGCCTGTTGTGTTTTCTTCCTTCTCTAATGTATGTGGAATTGCTGGAGGCAATTTCTGTTAAGTCCATGAAAGAGGAAGGCAAGGAAAGATAGAGGCATCATGTTATTGGCCTTGGGCTAGAAAATTTTACTAGGCATATTGCCCCAGCAGTTTTAGGTAAGGGTAGACTTACGCTTGCTTAAGTCATCTCTTTTAGCTTCAAATTCTACAGACTGCAGATCAGCATAGAGATATGCTGAGCTAGCCTGAGAACAGCCCAGAATGGCAGACACAGGTAGGCACAGTGTTACAGAGCACAGCGTGGCCTCTTTCCGTCACTTCTGGAGGAAATGAGTCCACATGGGCTCACCTGCTACAGTGAGACCACTGCCAGTGAGACCACTGCTACAGTGAGACCACTGCCAGTGTCAACACTGGCTTGCATCACTGTGGTCTTCAGTCTGTAATCTGCAGTTGTAATCCATGACTGTAGAGCTGAATGACATCTCTCTGCTGATATCAAAGAGCTACAGAGCCATTTTAACAGGATTCCTGGGGGTTCCCTTGTGCAGAGGAAGTTCTGGGAAATAGAGACCAAAGGGCAGTATTTATGCCATCCCATGCTGGTGACTAGGTTGGAGATAACTTTTCTGAAACAAAACACTCCCAGAACACTCTTTCTGTGGTAATGGAGACAAGGGTTAGTACTTGCTAGTGGTACACTAATGATCAGTACCAGCATAATCAACCTCTGGGCAGCTACAGGAATAGTAGCATGATGCCTTAAAACTGCTTCTATCTTTAAGCTGAGGACAAGAAAGAGGTAGTAGCAGCTCCTAAGTCTAGTGGCAGTAAGGACATTAAACTAGTTAGAGATTTCAAAGTGTTCAGTCTGAAAAAGTAAAAAATAGTCCCAAGTGGCAGGGTGTGAAGAAATATCCTGGCCATGATGTTACATATTCTATGGCCAAAAACTTTTCTAATTGAGTATGTCAACAGGAGAATCATCTTTCTTTTGCCTGTACAGTAGTGCCTGACTGGAATGTCAGGAGAATCTGGTGGCTTTGTGGCCTATGCCCACCCGCATTACATTCCTTCTAGACTGCCAAATCTTGTGTTGAAAAAACAAATAGTAATTTTTAAATGATCATCTGGAAATGGAAGCAGGGGAAAATGTTGCAGAGAGTGTTCTAGCTCAGGGAGAAGACTTCCTGGCTTGAAAGTTCTCACTCCATGCTAGATATTTGACAAAAAGGTTAAAGCAGCTCTGAAGAAAGCAAACAAACTAAAAAAGATACCAGGAATCTGGTCTACAGATCCATCAGTCATAAGCAAAGCTCCTGTCACTCATGTCACCAGCAACACAAGTCTTGTGTCATTTAGTCTTGAAGAAAGAAACAGCAATGAAGGGAATGACATGCCCTTGGAGTTTGAAACTTCTCTGCAAGACCTTCATTTACAGAAACTGGTTTTAAATGAGCCCAGATTGAACCCAACATCTCCGCCAACTCAACAGCATTTTTTAATGACTTAAACTCTCTGGAGCAGCTGGTAAGACATCTTGCGCCATTTGCAGAAGCTGAGGTTAGTTCAAGGAGCACATGTGGGTGGCACAAGTAAAACTTTTATCACCACCATGTAACATCAGGAAAAATCATTTAAATCAGGGAAGCTGACAACTCTGATTTGGGAGAAATGCGTATGTATAAAATAATGAAATACTGCATTAATAAAAGGGCTGTGGACTATCCCTGCATGTCCCCTTGTCTCAGAGGCACCCAAAAACAAGGAAGTTTGGAGACAACAGAACCTCTTACAGCTGTCTTAGACTGGCAGTCACCTTCGTCAGACTGTAAGATGCTAATTACAATCCTGCATCCACCCTCAGCATTTACGTGAGCAACAGCAGAAAGAGAAATTAATTAAGGCAGGCATCAACTAAATAAAGGGTGGCATACACTAGTGAGGCTATTGACATTACTATTATGGAAAAAGAAATAAATGAAAAAATTGAAATATTTAGCCTAGAAAGCTATTTACAGATTATAAGGTAGAAATGTTTCTTCATTCCTGATCACAGAACAGTGCATGAAAGTTTTCAGTTAACTCTACCACAAAATATCTCTCCAGCAACACACACGTCTTCAGCATGACAGTGTCCCTCTTCATAGCCTAGATATGTAAAAATGAACCACCATTTTCACAGTTAGTAGCAGCTGGCTAAGAAACCTGCTCTTTAATTAGCATCTTCTCCCCAGGGGTATTTACTCAGTAAATTTACTCTTCAGTGGAAAGGTCGCTAGTGATTCGAAAGAACAGGGCCTATCTAGTGGTGTTTAAGTAAGAAAGTACCTGCATATTTTTAGGAGTTGACTCTTGTTATTTTTTTTGCATGGAGAAAACAATGAGGTGAATATGCCGAACATGTTTGCTGATATAATTACTCAGCTACTGCATTTGCTTAGATGACACTGTTACATAGGGTTTTAAAAAAAATTTGCACCCCAATTTTTTCTCATAGTAGTGAAAAAATAAGTGCTTATTTGTATGTCTCCCACTCAATGCTTGAGACTTTCGAGACTTAAGGATCATATTCAGGACATCTTATATTAAAAAAACCCCTCACACTTTCACATTGCGTTTCTTCAACTTAAGAGTAAAAACCACCACATCCACAAGCCCCTAAAGGAGCCTATCTGGAATCACACTACCTCAGGTCATTTAGAAATCCTGATAGGAAGCTGGAGACAGATTGAGAATGTCACTTAATCATCAATAGATGTAACTAGTTCCCTTATATCACTGACAAATATGTTCAACCTTTGTAGACATCTCATTCCCGCCAGTCACCAATTGGGTTATCATAGGCTGACCAGCAATTAAAAAGGCAGTGGCAGATTCTTCTTGCTCCAAAACTAGAAAATACTACAAGTCTAAAAGATGACCCAGAGGGCCACTGTCATAGAGCTCATTATGCACATTCTGAGTGGCTTAAACATAGAGCTTATTCCCGTGATTTCAAGAGGAACACTGGTCTAAACAAAACCGTCTATGTCCATGTCAACGTAGCTGAGCCTAAAATGGGAACAGGGATAACCCATATGTCATGGGTGAGGGTCAGGGCGGCCCCTTAGACCTTTAACAGACACTCTCTGTTAACCCCCTTCCCTTCCCCAAAGTGGAAGAGAAAGGGAATAAGGGAGAAAGACTTAGCGATTAGAAAAGGAAACCGGATCAGCTTTAATGAAAATAATAACAACAAAAATGGAATATATACAATATATACAAAACCAGAATTGAACCCAACTCCCCTGATGGTAATTACATCACCTTCACCACTGATGATGTGCAGCAGACACCGGAAGAGTCCCAGCCTGGGCCCAGCAGCAGACAGAAGTGGTGTTCAGAAGACAGATTCTGGTACCGGACTCAGGAACACAGAGATTGGGATCGAATGCAGAACTGACAGAGTCCTCCTCAGATGCTCCAAGGAAAAAACCCAAAGAGGACCCAAGCCAAGCTGAGCAAAGTAGGCCAAGAGGGCAAAGAGAGGGGCAAGACCCTTGTGATCCCTCAGCTTTATATCAACTATGACATATATGAGATGGAATCCCTCGTTGGTCAGTTTAGGGTCACTTGCCCTGTCCACTCCTCCCTGCAGGTGCAGCCTTTCAGTTTCTGCACTCAACAATGTGGTACACAAGATCCAGCGATGTCCTTGGTCTGCACACCAATCCCTGGTACTAACACTAAGCATGGGGTGTTAGCACTGCTAGCAGCAGACACTGCCTGTGAAAACATGCTATTAACTTCAGAAAAGTGCAGTTAGAAGAACTGAGCTGAAAAGTAAAATCACTGAACAGAATTAATTCTGTTCTCACTCAAACCAGGACACCACAGATGTGGGATAATACTAATTAAGAAATCATGTTACTAGTGGATCTTATGCTCAGATCTCTCCTCCTGTCTTTAAACACACATTGGATGCCATTAGTCTTCTCATGGTCAGACATTCCATAAGCCCTACAGTTTACTTACTTTTATAGGTAGAAGAATCTTGCTAGGCTTTCATCTCACTCTGTACTTTTAATTTAAAACCAGCATAGCAGCCAGGCTGGTAGGAAGAGCTTTTATTCCTTACCCAGTGAATGAAATGAAAAGTATCATTCTATAAATTTTATTCCAGAAGTTCAACCTGGCTCTACAAATTATGCATCACTAACTCTGTGTGAACAGCTCACAGGCAAAAAAGACTGAGATCCTCTGCTGTGATACCCTGACGAATTCATACCAACCTGCCCTCACCAAAATCTTGGGTCATACTTCCCATTTTTTCCCTAATATCTTTCAACAATTCCTGTTTCCATTTTGGCAGTACAGATAACTGTTCAAGCATATAGATAAATTGTTTCATGCTGACCCAACAAATAACCATAATGTTCAGCTATAAGAACATGGAAAAAGATGGTCTGAACAGAAAAAAAAAAAGAAACAATCAACTTGAGCACTACATGATGTCTGTTGAGCAGGAGAGCAAGCAACAATCTTTTAAATAAAAGAGGAAAATGTATACCTCTCTCCTCAAACCTTCCTTTAACTCATAACAAAGACAGCACAGAACATTGTAGATTAATAGGGTTTTGAGGTTAATGATCCTTGTTTGTGTCTATAGATACTGTCTGTCTGGTCATGTATATCTGGGAAATGTTCTGCTCCTATGACCAATAAGTCCATCTGAGTACTGCTTCTTTCATAGGCTATGCCAGCCTCTGTGACTGGAGAAGTCAGGTCCTTTGATCAAGGTCCTTCTCCTGATTATAGCAAACTTTTAAGGAAATATTTGATTTTCATAACAAGACACAACCACTGGCATACGAAGAACTGGCTTGTGTTCTTAAATCATCTAATGGAAAAAATTAGAGGAAGGATGAAACATTTACTCAGTAACTATCCAAGAACCATGGTAGCATTGTAATGACTTTTCTGTAGCAAAATTCATGCCTACACAGTTATAATTTCTCCGCTTTACCTTCAAATGCACACTTCTACAATCTTTCACAGAAGAATAGAATGTTTCAGGTTGGAAGGGACCTCTGTGATCATGTTGTCCAACTCCCTCCCATACTCAAACAGGGACACTTAGAGCTAATTGCCCAGGCCCATGTCCAGATGGCTTTTGAATATATACAAGGAGGGAGACTCCACAATTCTCTAAGCAAGATATATCAGTGCTCAGTCACTCTCACAGTTCAGATGAAACTTCATGTCTTAATTTGCACCCACTGCCTCTTGAGTTGCCTTGCAGTGACATTTGCTAGCTCTCTTAGCACTTGTGCATGCATCCTACCAGGGCCTGTGGATTTAAGTATGCTCAGTTTGCTTAAGCATTCCCTGATCTGATCCTCTTCCACCGAGTGTACATCTTCCTTGCTCCAGACCTTTCCCCTGATCTTGACCTGGGATTCCTGAAAGCCAGTCTCGCTTGTAAAGACTAAGGCAAAAATATCCCATTACATCAGGCGAGAAGAACAAAGTCACCTTTTCACTACCCATCCAGCATAACTGATGTGTTAAGGGAAAAATTAACATGCTCATAAGGGATACTACAAACAAGATAGAGAAGCAGGTTTGCTTGTACTCAGGCTGGCTCTTCCAAGTATTAGCGTGAGCTCTATGTTATGTGGAAACAGCTATATTGCTCTTGAACCAACAGTTCTGCTGGACTACAGCTCACGCTACACAGCACTCTATGTCCACAACACAGATAATTTACAACTTCAGAATAACTGAAAAATTATTACTATCAGCCCTCATCTAAAAATTATTGAAAAGCATATATATATCTGCAGCATCCACTTAAATATAGGACTTTGTAATCCTCTGTCCTTCCTCCCTGCTCCATTCAGGACAGCTCCACAGAAACCAAACACTAAAAATAACTTTTCAACTGTAAAACATGAGCTAGGAACTTAAGTCTTCTAGGACATAAACACCTCCTCTAAGCAAATGGGAATGTATGTTTTCTTCCTAGCTGATTATATGAAACCAGTGGTCTGGAGTTTTATGCCAAATATCAGTAAGTTCAAAGTCAGCCTGAATATATGCAGAGCACAGATCAATTATTAACTGCACACTCAGCCTTTCCTGCTCAATGTAATCCAATTACAGTTCACTTGTTTTTCCCCTGTGGGTCTCCAGAACATCTCTTGACCCTTCAGTACAGCAAAATGATCTTCATGAGTACAAGCACGTCCATGAATTCAGCTAATGAGAGAAATCTTTCAGTTCTCTCCTCTTGGAAAGCAGATAATGAAATCTGCCAGAGTTCTTGGCTGAATATTGTGGCTGCTTCTTCTGTCCTTAGTTTTTACACACTTAGAGATTTAGAGTGACATATGCTAAAATAAACAAACAAAAAAATGGCTTTGGGCACCAAGTCCACCTCTTCCCTCAAAGATTTTTTAGTACTGGATTTGAACAGAAAATTCTAATTAGCATTCTTATTTTTTGTGAAGCAGGCTTACAGAAAGAAACCATCTAAGGGACAACAGACATTTCTAACCACAATTTAAATGAAGAACTGACTGGGAGATCTGCCACCCAAGCCCCTTCTACTCACACTGCCACGGCCAACCTTCCATTTACAGGCAACTGGAGGAAAATGTCTTTTACATTCACCATTCCTGATCAAATTCTTACTGGCCCCTCATTCAGTAAATAAGATGAGGTGTCAGGACTAACTACAACAATTACTTGAAATTAGAAGATATATAGTCCTATTTGCCATATGGAATCATTTAATGGCTGTGAACGAGAGCTAGACTGGGAACAATTCTCAGTCATTCACGGACAGTTGCTTGAAAACCAGCCTTCTCAAAAAAAAGCTGTCTCCCACACTTCGCAACAGGACTCACTTTCCTGCTCCTGTTATGTTAAAAATAACTATACCTGAACCTTGACACCATTTTAAGTCACATAAACTGTGCAGGTTGTTCAGTGAGTGTTGAAATCTGTAAGCCAGAAGGTATTCTCAAAAGATAGGACAATTGCACTAGCAATACCATAGCCTAGAGGGCCTTTCTGAAGCAGTTCTTTATGGTGTGTGGTACTCACATCCCACACCTAAAATCTGCAAGGTGGTAAAGCAAAAGAACCAGCAAATTGACTCCCCAAACCCACCCCACTGTTTCAGTAAATCCTATTTTCCCTAATTGTTTTAGCTCTGCCCCACTGAACTCAAGTGCACAGCATGAACAGAATCAAAAGATTCTTTGCCTCAAAGACTCAACTAGATTGTTTGCCTTTCTTTACCACTGAATGACAAAAGCTTTAGTTTTGCTTGTGAAAAATTGTTGAAGATGCAGCTCAACAGACTCAAAAAGCAAAAACAATACAGAGAATTTACATATGTTCAACAGTCTTCTTCTGACATAGAGATAGAAGATTACTGTAGATTTCTAGTTTATTAAAAAGAAAAAAAAAATCAGTAGCTTCTCACTGATGACATTTGCTTCTTTTTTTGCAGTGTTGATTCAGTTCACCTCTGCCACTGGTTTTGATTTCTCTTCTTATTTACTTCAAATATCAGCTCATTTCAAGACCTTATAGGACAGGTCAGTGGATTTGATCTAGGACCTGCTATTATATTCTGATTATGAGACCCAACCGAATAATTACTCAAGCTGTTGCCATTTGTACTTTTGTTTTTAACTGTGACTTTTCCCCCATCTTTAATCTTTCCTATGCAATTTCAGAGTCTTGCTTTCCAAATGAAATTGAGAACAGAGCTCACTGTGTTGGCAGTTAAGTATTGGATAGAAACAAAGCAGAAAAGGGATTCAAACTGTTTAGTTTCTTATGAGATCTGATAATAAATACAGATAAATTTTCAATCACTCTAGGATAGTTTGAGATTCTATCTCTTTTCTTTGATGCTGGTTATCTGCTGTTTTTCTAGATTAGGAATCATATTGTTTCCATGGAGAAAGGCAACAAAGCTGAGATTCAAGGACTTGGGAAAACATTTTCTAGGGAAAACATACTTCATCTTATTCATACCACATTTTATTACTTGCGGGGGAAAGGAAGAGTGGAGAAAGAAGAAGCACTAACAGTTTCTTAACATTTTTCTCCCCATCAATTATTGTCTTTAGGGATCATGGCAAACAATACTAATAAGGTACTGGTAACTGGGTAAAATCATGTAAATGCAAAAATGTACAGTAAAAATTTACCCTGGGAAGGAAAACTTTTTTGTTTTCTTGGCAGTAGATTCCCATGATGTGAATAACTTGTGAACTGACACACTGAAATGGCTATAATTAGAGATGTTTACCCATTTTCTGTAGCTTAGTAATGACCACTATAATTTGAAATCTCTACAGCACTGATATTAAAAAGGCACTGCCAAGTATTAGAGTACTGCTAATCTTCTGGATGTGAGATCAATAGAACTGTGAGCTCTACATACATAGCCATCTAAAAACACATACACATAACTATCTATATACATGTATAGTTACCCATCTATATACAATACATACACATCTGTATATATGTGTAATTTAAAAATCTGTGGGTACAGTATGTAAGACTGGGGAGAAGAGGACAATGCTAAGTTCTTGCATACACTTTTCAGAGGCATATGTATGATTTAGAAGTATTAAAAATGATGGAAAGAATCCCTCAGTCATTAAAAACATCAGCTTTTGAAAACTTACCCATAAGCTGCCAGAACATTGCAGACATTTTCACTTCTTTTATGGTAAATATTTAACATAGGAAGTCTGAATTCACAGAAAAAGTGACAATGAGAAGACTTTTATTAACTAATAAATGGACTAATTAATTTGTGAATAATAGGAAAAAGAAATAATAAGATAAATGAGTTGTAGCTTGAAAAATACTCACAGATGTTGAAGTATTGAAGTATATATAGACTGTTCCAATATAGTTTCTTAACAAGTGGAAAGGATTTTGGGATTATCACAAAGAATATTACTGCTTACCTCTTAAGTGAAAATGTCTATTTCTATTTCACCTGGAGCCTAAACTATACTTAACCAACCAGTTATTAAGCAGGGACCTGCTTAGGTCCTACTATACACTGTCAAACTCAGCAAGATTCCTTGAAAAAGAGCCAAATAGAGAGAAGGAATTCCACTCACTTTTAATGCTACAAAGGACATTGTTATTCACAGTCCGGTAACTTTATGGCAAGCATAAACCTCTTGAAGGAAAAAAGAGTAACATATCTGAACATTATTTTCATTGGAATAATTTAAATTCCAGTGAGACTTAGAAATAAGAGGATAAGATTTTAAAAATTATTACATTTAGAACAAAAGGCAGAGGATACACGACTGAAATGAGTGCACTGAAAGAAGCAGAAGCATGCAGAGAGTAATCCCGAAAGAGACTTTCAGGAGTTAACCAAGGTCAGCTAGTTATCTTAATTCTTTGCATATAGTGCTACAGAGTCCAGAATATAGTCCAGAATTTTGAAGCCTGACATCTCACCAACCCTCTAAACTACTGTTATGTTAATTTTACAGATGAGTAAATAAGACATACAGATCTAAGAAAAGCACCATTGTTTAAATTGCCTGAGTGTGCTGAGAGCTGCTCCACCTAATTTCCAAAAGTCCCTGTCTCTACCTGAACAAAAGTGGAGATCTGCAGATGGTGCAGCTGCCAAAATTCAAAGCCTATCTTTGTTCCTGCTGAGCTGCTACAAAAGATCCTGGGCTCCTCATCCCAACCCCATGTCTAACCACCATTAAAGTCCCACCTTCCAGAACTTCACAATTATGGCTTGCTTATACTTGTATTTTGTCAATAAAAGTCATTTGACTCATGCTTCTAATGTAATTTTTCTGGCAGCAGAGAAGGTGATTTAAATGTACATTACATTTTTATTCACTTTAGGACTATTTTCAATTGCCTGAGTGGCATGAAGAGACCCAAGTGTAATTGAGAAGCACATTCCAAGATTTGACTTCAGCAGGGGCTAACCTCTGCCACCCAGGAGCTATGCACTGGAATAGTCATATATCTGAAAATCATAAACACTTGCCTTTGAGTGCAAATCAGACATGTAAATCTGGGATTAGATGGGAGATGAGAAGAAACACATTTTCCTTAGTAGTCTCGGTGCCCTGCTGTATCACTTCACTTAGGGGAGAGAGGTCCAGGCTTACACACTCACAGACAACCCTCCCAGGGACTTTGATACTCACCCCATGCCAGCCTGAATGCTAGCCCCATGACATAACCAGGAGATGAATTACTGCAAAACCCATATAGAGAATGAAACCACTTTTTTTTTTCCTCCTTATAGTTTCATTTGAATGGTGCTTGAAAGTTGAGCTATTTTTGAATTTGCAAGGCTTCAGAGAGGTCTGGGTCATTTGGTCAAATGTACATATTCAATCACATAGCATTAACTCTCTTTTGTTCTGCCACAGGCTAGTGACTCACCAATGTGCTTATTCATCACTTCCAGTGCTCTAGTATCTGATCACTCTTGAATAATTCAATCATTTGTCTGGGATGATGTCTGTCTACAGTGAGATTTCTGAAAGCAATGCCAGGACTCAGGAGCCAGAGTCTTACTGAAAAAACATGAGGCCTATGCCCCTAAAATCTTTACATGTTTTTAGAAAGTACCTATACCATGTACCTTCTAATAAAAAATGGATTTACACCTGATATTTTGGTCAGGGAACCTAGAAAACTTTGACATTTTCTGTCTTTAATATCAGGGCATACTGGCCATATTCCATTGAAACAACCCAGCAAAGAGCAATACATGTGCCAAGACACAATGCAAAAGATGAAATTATCATATATTGCAGCACCTAGTGTTCTTGTACATTCATGGTATTTCTCATTTACTTATACTGGAGACCTATTGGATCTTAATGTGGAATAAACAGCAAGGAATTGCTATGTACAATCTTGCCAAAGTCAAAGAACATTTTAATCCCAAATAATATGAGTATTCAAAGACTGAATAGGCAAGTGTAGCACTGAATACCAAATAAAGGGACATAAATTTGCATGAACTGAATACCATGAAGTTGATAAAGTTGCAGACATAGACATGAGCTTAAATCAGTGCAGAATTCTATACTATTCTCACAAAACTCTATGGTTACATTGGTCTCCCTTTGGTAGAAAATCAAGAGTACTTGCCATTCTTGGAGAGAATCACAGCCAAGTATTCATGAAAGTAGGTGTTGATGTACAGTAGAAGGCTTGGAGCATGTGCCGTGAGAAAGCTAAATGCAATATTTTCCTTGGACATGACGGCATCCGCATAAATGGCAGAGCTTGAGGTGCTTGCATTTTTTGTGACAGGATAAGGTTCTTGGAAAATATAGGTAATGGAAGTGCCAGTTTCAAATAATGCAGAAACCTCTGAAAACATAAACAAAGGGAATAATTGCAGATACTGCATTTTCAGATCTCCCAGACAGACATGGACATGTGCTGACTGCCTCAGAGCAGAATACTGTAAAATGCCCCTGGCCCAGTTGACATTGCAGTTTCCTAATCTGGATGAGCAGCATGTCCTTCCTTACAGTCTGTTTGTCTGGCACTGAGAAAGACACTGTGTGGAAACAGGACTCTAAATTCAACTATTTTAGTGCTGGAATCAGAGCTCCACATGATGGAACAGGCCAAAATGTCTGTCAGCCAAATAAATGCTCAGTTCACCATCTTATGATAGCTGACATTTAAGGCAATATTCTCTGTCTTCTTCCCACAGTAGAGACAGTATGTTTGTCCTTTTCAGTCTCCTTTTTAAACAAATTTATTATAAAAGCAGCACATTGGCTCAACGTGAGCCAGTAAGGGAAGCTGTCTTTGGTAGCTCCAAAAGAAGAAAAACATTTATCTGTGCATGCTCAGGTCCCAAGAATTCAACCTAGCAACAACCACAACCTAGTCTGGTCATGAAATACACAGATGTGATAGCAGCCTTTTTTTCTCATGTGGGACACAGTAAAGCCAGGATGGTGCTATCTTCAGCTACAGACTGCCTGCAAGTGTTGTCTCCAATAAAGCAGTTTCACCTCTACAGCAGCGTCTCCGAACAGGAGGCTATGTGGTTATTTGCTATACCTCTCATGGCACTGGTGCCAAATCCTCAGCTCATATAATTAAGCATAGTTTCACAGACTGCAATACAATCCAGTCAGTTTACACCAGCAGACAATGCCATCCACTTAGTAATCCTGCTGAATTTTGTGGTGAGGGGCAGCCATGGAAATTAAAACACTCACATCACACCTTGCTGTTACTGAGAGTGAATTTTGTTGGTTCCTTCCTCCCCCAAAGAGCATGCTATCTAAATTGCCTGTTCTTTATTTGCCCTGCTTCTTCCTCCAGTGTTGGCAACATCTACGAGCCACCAGGAAGTTTTAGTGAGGACAAGCTCACCAGAGACTGAACCATGTAAATCAGTTTTCTCCTGAATGCTTCATGGTTATTTTTAAAAACTCTTAATGTTTGGATGGGTTGTCACAGTAATGGGGGAAAAAAAAAGAAAAACAAACAAGTAATAAATAAAGACTTCACATCAAAAAATCACCTCTTCTTGTCACACCATCACTCCAAAACTCTATAAAGAAAAGGTCTCAAGGTTTTGTTAAGATGGACAAATGTGAATGAGGTTTAAAAAGAATCAAATGTAACATTTAGATACGGTCAGACAAATAGCACAGAAAATTTCAGCCGTATTTGTTAATATCTGTTCCAAGTTATATCAATCGAATACAGGAAATATAGTAAGATATAGTTGGTAAACTTAAGAGTGTAACTAACACCATTTTAATTTCTGAGGCCATCAGAAAAAGTCAGCAAAAGGAGGCATGATAGCCTGCTTAACGCAAATAGCAATTCCAGAGGGACAGCTAATATTAGAACATCTTGTAACACAGGGGACATCAAGCTGACATGGGTGAAACTGCTGTGATTCAGAGACTACTAAGGGCTAAAGCTCACTGCTTACCTTCCTTGCAGAAAGGTCCTTCATAGGCTGAGTTGGTACAGTCACAGGAGTAACCATTATACTTCTCCACACATTTACCTCCATTATGGCAGAGGTTACCATAACTGCTGCAATGTCCTGGACATCCAGGTTTAACACCGGCTGTCATTTTAGCTCTCTCTTCAAGGTCAAGTTTCTGTCCATTTAAATGCAGAGATCGAATGCATCCCAAAAAGCCCTTTTGTCTGGAAGCTGTTCCCCCTGAAAAGAAAGAAAAAAGGACATGCTTTCATTGGTGAATCTGCATGGTAATCAAAGCCCTGAAGACCAATCCAGAGGTACAAATATGAATCCACAAAATGCAAAGGAAATATTATCTATCATGCATACAGCAAAAGATAACAAACAGATGGACAGCCATGGAAACTAAAGGTCTGTATTTATCTTTATGAAAGGACTAAAAAGTTTTATGTGACACTTTCTTTTTGCCCTTCTTGTATTTCCTGCCTTATCTACGCTCTGTCTGCAAATTCATTTGGGAAAACGATTAGCTTCTTTATCATATGTCTGCATATCATCTGATACATGAAAGATGTAAAGCTAAAATGCTGGGGTTTTCTTCTATTTGTTGCCATAGTACAGAGTATAAATAACACCCTTATCCCAACAGCAGGTGAGTTACACATGCTGATGAGTCCAAATAGCATTGATGAATCATGTTCAGTACCAGGCCTGTTGGCTGAAGGTAATGACTCAACTCCGAATTTATGCATGACTGCCCAACCTGATAGTGCACGTGAATGGCAGTTATAGGCAGGAAACATGAATTCAGGTCAACGTTGTGTTATTTATTATAATTGTTAAACATAACTGCATTTCTTCCTCTAAAGCACTTTGGACAGCCATAATGAAGTCATAATAAAATAAGTTTCTTACTCTTCTCCTCTTTTAAAGTCTGGTGAGTATAGAGTTTAACAAAGACCTTCTACATGATCCTAGATCCACACAGCATTGGTTGAGAAAATCTGTTTATTACTTGGACAGTTTTCTTCAATTGACTAGACCTAATCTTCAAACACATTCCTGCAAAGCAGAGAAAAACTGGAAACAAGCAAACAAAACTCTTCCCCGGATTAGTCTTTGGATGGGATAATTTCATGGATTCCACCTAAACGTTTTGTTTAGAAAAAAAACAGATCTTAGGATAAGCCTCAGGACCATATATACCAAGGTTAAAGGTGTTCTTTGCTGAGTGGAGGTGACAGTGAAATGAGCCATGCTGTTTTCAGCAAGGTATTTATGCAGATTAATTTTCCTAAGAAGTTTTGGGGCAAGGAAGAGAGAGACTGAGAGGCAGGGGCAAGAATCTCACACGTGAGCATTCATGGTGCAGCTTGGTGACACAACAGGCTAAATAATTAACTTTCTGTCAATGAACTGAGGATTTTCTTTAAAAAAAACAAAGAACTTTTTGTTTGTAAGAACTGGATTAGGGAGACCAAAATGGTATGAATAAATATTAGAAGCATTTTTACTTTATGTAACTGATACAAAGAAAAGAAAATGGCATGGGAGTATAAGAACCATAATTATTATTAATCATGAGTAAGATAGCTTCTTATATTTCTCAGAAGACATTCAAGTCACATCTGTAAGTTTCAAATGGAAAATTGTACAAAGCAGTCAGGATACATGAGGACTGAAGCACTAATTCTTCTGCCCAGCCTCCTAAATATCCCTGTGTCTGCATACTCTAAAACCAACAGCAGTAAACAAAGTACTCCCACCCCTTTCTTCTTTTTTTTTTTTTCCACTCGTCTCTCTTTCCTTTTCTGTTTCCCAAGAAAGTTTCTCAGGAGTTGGCTCTCTCTCATTGCATTTCTACAATAGAGGAGATTCACCCAAGGATTCCTCACTCCCTTGCTCCTGAGACAAAACCAGGTATCCAAGCACCTAACCTAATAGTACAAAACCTCCTGATCAAGGCTTTATGCACCAAATTAACATCTTGGGTTTGTATTTTGCTTCTCTGATGTTATCAGTCTGAGTTCAAATTCTGTCCTCATAGGTCTAAAAAGACTGTCTTTTGCCCTCCCTATACTGAGGTGTTATGGTTATGCCTTCACTACAGAAGATGGAATTTCATCTCAAACTACACCATGAGGGGACATGATGACACAGCTTCTCCAGTACCACAGGGATATACCAGGAGACGGCTGCACTATCCCTAAGGATACCACTCATTTTGAAAGCTGAAAGCAATTGTCTATTGAAAGGAGTTATTTTTGCCTGTCCCTTCAGAGCAAGTAGTGTGCCAAATAGGTTTGTTGCTGGGCAGCTTGGTGCAGCTATTTTATATAGCCTATACATTTGTTTGGAGTTGAATCCTTCTACTGTAATTTTTTAAAGATTAACAAACATATCCAGGTGCAAGGATATCCATGTTGTGACTGAGATAGCCAAGACCCACTGAAAGAAAGTGACAAATGGTTTTCTAACTCCTTTAGGCTGCTTTAAAATACAAGCTCATTTGACTTTGAGTGTACTGGAAATGAGAAGTCATTTCTCCCTTCCACTTTGCACACACATAAAGCTATCTCAGAAGCTTGCCACATACTCCATGTGTGCCAGTGTCCGCCTTAAGGCTTTCTGTCTTTATTCTAAGTTATTGTGACAAGTGTAGCCATAGAAAACATCTTTCTGGTAATACATAAATATGTAAATGACTAGTGAGTCCATTACACATTTAGCACAACAGCTAATCATACAAACATTACTTAATCTACACTTTTGTCTCTTATATGCAGAACTGTTTCTCCATTATACAGAGAAACCGTAAGTGGATACAGTCAGATATTTATAGTAAGTGATGAAATAAAACGATAATTGCACATTTAAATCCTGTCACATTGTGTGGCTATGGTGAGGGATTAGATTTGAACTCCTCCATTGTGACTCCCATCTTTTAGGTTTTATCTCCAGGCAGATCCAGTAAGAAGGTAGCCATTTTCAATGTCTTTATTTTGAACAGCATGTGTAAGAAATCATCACTGTAGTGGAATCCTGGAAACACCGGGCAATGACAATTTCTTACATGTGTTATGTGGCATGCTGGCAAGAGCAAATGCTTTGGTTCTGCTCCCCCAAAGACAGATATGCAGGGCAGACATCAAGTCAGAAAGATGTAAGAACGCTCAAGACTGCTGAATCAAGCACAAAACAGGGCAATGAAATGTGACAGGGCAGAACTGAATAGAGAGCAGGTGGTATGGAAATAAATGACATCCAAATTCCAGTATTTCTATGAATACAATGAATAGTATGAGCATATGGGAAGAAGGGTCTGATTGTGAGCTCTATCAATTCCTTTTATACAATATCAATGCATAAAAGAGACTTTGGGGTAAACAGAAATCACTACATGAGTGCATTTTTCCGGGGTATGTAAAACTCCTGTGAACTTCCCTGCCTGTGATGTTTTATCAGCTCCAAAATGGAAATATTTTGGGATGCATTAGTGTACAGGTAATAAATGATGGCTACTTTATGGTTATTAAGTCCAGAAGTGATTGAGGAAACTTTCTTATAGATAGTACTGTTAATGCAAGTATTGTAATCTGAGTTAAAGCCCAGTAAGACATTCTTAACATTCAGAAATACTCCACAGAAATGCAGTTTAAGAACTTTAAACACACCCATGGTTACACCTAAGTACACAGAACAAGTTTAAAATTGGTTTCTATCCTAGTAATGACTGAGGCTTAAGTTCAAGAACATACACAACTCAAAATTAGCGTAGGGACCGTGTAAGTCATGGTGAGACTCCCAGGTTCTGCTATAGTCTCTGAACATCTGGATTTCTCTGTTGGAATAAGCAACCATAAACTCACTGTCATTATGTATCAGTTACTATCCCACTGACACAACTCAAGCTCACATTTTTCAAAGTCTTCAGGACTCAGCTTTGCATTAGTTCACGAGTGTTTTCTCCATCTAAAAGGACTTGATAGTTGTCTGATTGGAGGGCTTTTTTTTGTTTGATTTCTTACGGAAGGGAGTATTTGCTCACAAGCGGTATTTCTATCTTTGAATCCACTCTTTTTTCATTCCTCGTCCAAATTTAAGAGAGAGAATATTATGTTCAAGAAAATTGGTAGCAGGGTGAAAAAGAGAGAAACAGCATCAAGGTCTCCACTCAGGAAAACTGAAGTATGAATTCATCCCTTACTGGACATAAAAGAACACACACACATAAAAGAGAAATCCTTCTCTGTGCTTAGTCATCAGAAAATCTTCAGTAAAAGGCTAAATCTCCTAAAATACCTAAATCAGTCAATCTGAAGATAAACTTCAAGGTAAGTCAGTCCTTCTTAACTCACATTCTTACAAAGTACTTAAAGGCTGATTAACTTCCTCACAATGTATCAGTATGGCCAGATCAGAAGTAAATGAAGCACAGCTCCACAACTGCCTACAACTGAATATTTTGTTAACATTACGGGAGAAGGCTTCTGTTTAACTTTCTTTACTATAAATCATAAAAAGTAAGAAATCTTTTTGACAGGCCAACTTTTAAAAAAAACCCAACAAACTAACATAAAAACTCAAGAGCTATCTTCTTCTATTACATACAGTCCCAAATATATCTGGGGCTTGGGTTAAGAAGGAAAAATCTGGGCAAAACAGAAGTAACTAACCCATTCATAAAACTTGCAGAAAAAGTTGACAGGCAATTCATTGGTCCAAATTAGCAGAACTCCTTTAAAATTATACTATATGCCAACTGCCCCGTCATCAAATTTACAAATGTCCAAATTTGTTTTGTATATGTGATCTACAGTATATAACTCCCTAAAAGGAAAAGACAGAAAACCACCTCCCATATACTGCATATAGGCTGACATCTCTGAAGGAACAGGAAAATAATCGCAGTTTGAAAGCTAGAGTGGATCTCCATTCGATCATCATCATAATGCTAAGTGATAGCAATATAGTTCCTTTTTTTCCCAAACGATCAATAAATCCTTCCAGAAGATAAATAAACTAAATTAAATTTTGACATTGAGCCTTATTTATGAGGTTTACAAAATACTTGAATTGATTCTGTAGAAGAATCAACAAGAAAAAAAAAAAAGGTTAGATCTTAATGACCAGCTCCAGTGGAAAGCCAAAGTTCCTTGTTTAAATGTAATGAAATACAGAGATTCAATCAAAAAATATTTGAAACATTTTAAAAATAGCAAATCAGAACAGTTATAAAGATTATTAATTAAGAATGTTTATACTAATTGTGGAAACCCCTTAATCACTGTCAGTATGCAGAATGTTGCAGAAAGAAATATGTTGTGGATTATGGGGGATTGGGAGTAATATTATGTGATGCTGCTTCTTTAATTTTTACAATGTTGTTCATGCATTTATTTTTTCAGATGGGATAAAATTCATTTAGCATGGTTGAGGTATTAAATCACTTGCTTCCTATTAGAGATTGGAATGAGACCTTCAGTAGGGACAAGGTGCATTGTTGGACTTTCGCCACCTTTCCTTCAAGCACGTGGGGACAAAGAGAGTCAGAATCAGGAGGCTGCTCAGGTTTCCATCTCTTCTGACTGCTCTTAAGAAAACTCAGGAAGTCGCAGACAGTTTTGCCTTCCAATATGGTAGAGCTAAGGGCTGAAAAAGCACTTCTAAAAGCATTAGGTTTTCTGTCCCTTTTTTTCATGGTTCAGTAAAAGTGTGGAAGGATAACCAAATGCAGTCTCTTTACTGCACAGTGAGAACTTATCACCTCTTGGATGAGATAAAGCAACTATGTCCTGGAGTTCACTCAAAATATCAAGTATAATCAGAGAAAAAAATAGGTTTAGAAGTCACTATTGAAGAACAACTGGTCTAACCTGTTCCTCAAAGCATGGCTACATTCACGAGGTACAAATTTACTTCACGAAAGCCAAAGGTACCTTTTCTGTGCAGCTGCTACCCATTCACTCAACCTCCAGCATGTGTGATGCATGATGCTATACTACCCCAGGTGCAGGGTTTTGCATTTGTCTTTGCTGACAAGGGTTCTTGTTGGTACATTTCACTGCTGAGGTCCTTAACTACCATGCAAATCATTAATTAAAGTTCATTCTGGTAACCTATTTATTTTGCTGAGGCAGAGAAGCAAGCTTATAGGCAGATACTGCTTTTCAGATGTGACATGGTAAGTAGTTGATACATATGACATATCTGATACATGACTAAGATAAATCCTTCATTTTTACTCCTTTAAAAAAACACAACCAAAAAATTTCAAAAGTCTATCCAGTCATTAAATTCTCTAAGTTTTCTAACTGGAAACTACCTTGGCTAGATTTCTCTGATGTTTCTAAAGTGTCTAGGAGCCCAACACTACTGCCTTCAGGCCTGGTCCCCTGCAGAACATGTTCTTAGGATGATCTTAGTATTGAGAAACAAATGATTAGCAGCATGCTTCACACCAGAAAACAGAAACATTACACTGTGACAGCCTTAAGCTTCCCTCCTTTGAGCTCTTCAGTGAACATGTCTCTGGCTGGGTATATCAGATATAAATCAACAGCAATGTGGGAAGGACTCTAGCCACTGATGCAGCTATAGCTATCTATTAAGAGATTTGTTCCTTATGTTCAGAGCCCAGTAATTAGTGCACACATACACTATGAAAAAGCTCAAATAAATACCCAGAAATCTTCTTAAATCAGAAGGTGTGGATAAATGGTTAACCTTATTAAAACAAACTGACAGATTGAGGTTTGCTCTAGAATTTCAGCTAAGAGAAACCATTTTAAGGAAGGAATGAGCAGTTACCTGAGTGGCCCTGAATAAGAAACAGGTTATAACTCCATCACTGAGCGGATTACTACAAAATACAATGTTTGAATATAGAAAAGGGAGAAGTCCCTTTGTAATCCATGATTATATTATCAAATATAACCTGGTCCCAAAGTAGTTTGCAAGGGAAACAGGGAAACAAACTACATGCAAATGAGATCTTTTATATTTTTTTCTTTCTTGTTTACTTTGAAAGACAACCTTCAGTTGAAACAAGTGCATTTACTTTGACTGTGTTCATAGTTCTTTCACACATGCAGTCTATGAACAAATAAGGGGTTTGGGAAGCATACTTGAAGGAACAGTGTTTAAAACCATCCTGTCATCAGGTTTTGTCCCAAAAACCCCATGACAAATTTGTGCCTTTCATGTTGTATGTAAAAAGAGAGATCACATTTCCTACAGCAAATTACATGACCAGTGCTGCACAAAAAGAAATGCTATGACTTCTTTGACGATTAAATGTTTCAAGCAATCCTAGACCCTAACATACTATCTAGTATAGTAAGGTTAAACTATGGCTAGTCCTCTTAGTGTAAAGGCAGTAGTTTGGGTTTAATTTATGTTGATTATGCAGGAGTGGAAGAAGAGAAAGCAGAATTAGGTCACTGCACACAAGCTCAATGGTGTAACAACAGCATTACCAAGGTATGAACACAGAAATATTGTATACATCTACAGAAACCCTTAAACGGTCCCTACCTACAAATAATTGGCTGTTGAGCTGCAAGCGGAAATGCCCCTCAGCAGGTGCTTCCAGGACCTTCTTGGGGAGGTTGTCCACCTGAAGAGAGGTTTGCTTGAGGTTCCTCTCTGCTCGGACGTAGTGCCATTGGTTGTCATTCAGGGGTGTGGGGGACTGCACGGTGGCTTCTGTGGGGCCATTTCCAACATCAATGGAGAAAGTGATCTCTTTGGGGGCTGGAATAGATTAACAGATATGAAGAAGAAGTGAAGGTCTCAATTAAATTGTGGTTTTGACATCAAGAAATCTTACATAAATATAGGGTCCATTAGCTTTTATGTCAGCAAATAGTACAGCATCATTTACCTCCCATCTCCTACACAGCAGCTTATACATAAATCTAAGCCTGCAGCCTTACTGTTTGATCTGTACTGTGATTATGCTCAGCTGTGGGTACCCTTCTTATTTTTTGCTATAGCAATTACTGTGGTCTAGAAATAGTACTTCCCTTTCTGAAGTATAAGTAACAAATGCTGCACAGAAGTCACAAAATGGTAGCAAAAAATTTTGGACAAATAATACTAAGACGGGAGAAAGGATGAAGGAGGTCTTTCTGACTAAATCTTTCAAAATGCATGTACTTAACTATTACAGAACTTGGCTGTATGTGGTAGGAGAAAATCCTACAAGCATCTGTTTGGCTGAATAAGCCTGACTCAAGAAGCAAGAAAAAACAGATGAGCAAAACTATTTCATTGTTAATCCTAAAGAGGCATGTGTAACACATGTCCAGAGATAGAAATGCTCCTAGAAAGACAATGATAATTAAAAAGCAACAGCCAGATAAGGAAGTCCATCTTGCTGTGCTGGAAGCCTGAAAGTGGCCAGAACTTTTTAACATTATTGCTACTGATTATTTCTCCTCTTTCTAAAATGCTAAATACACCAGAAACACCAAGAACCGGGTCCACAGACCACACAACCAGAAGGCTGTGGATTGAAAATCGATAAAAATTTGCTATTTCAAGACCAACAAATTGGATAGGTCTGGTTTTGGAAGCTGCTTCTTAGTTAGTTAAGATAGGAAACACTCCATAGGGATAGAGAAAGATCTATTCTGAGCCACTGCATCTGCTGAAGGGCCGTTTCCCTTCGAAGCAGCTGGTCTGTGGAGCTTCCTTGATGCAAGGCCTTTAGGCTGCAAATTCCATCTGGCAGCAAGACATAACACCAAACTACTAATGAAAAGCCTGAGTTTAAAAGACCAGACACTCCCCAAAGTTTCAAATAGCTCACTTCTCTAGGAGTATGGATACAGATAGCACACATACGAAAGCTTTCACTAAACAATCATCTTAGTAGTTTACAGTATTTGTTAGATATGATATCAAAAAGCCATTTTTCCTTCTATATTCCTGAGAATGAAATGCAGTATACTGAAGTACAAACAAATTGGACTTTGATGTACAATTAACAGTAAATCATACCTCATTACCTTGTGATAATACACCATGACATTTACCATTGGTTTAATGAATCTAAGAGCCTTGGGGGCTCTGTTTTATTAATTTTTATGTTTAGGTTATTATAAATATATTATAGAATGCATAGCACTTGGTTTGTTTTTCCTAAGCTTGACAGAATTTGGAATACAGAAGTCATATTTCACGTCAAAACCACAGTACTCTTTTGTCACTAATAAATATTTGAAGTCCTCTGAACATGAGTGAGGCAAAGCCTCACTAATTAAGTTCCTTGTTACCCTATACACTGAGTAGCAGTTTACTGCAGTCACTCACTATATTTTGAAATATTCAAGGTCCTTTACAACTCTGACTGACTTGTCTTGCATTAGCATCCTGTTTTTCATAGACTCCCACCTCAAAGCTGTACCATACACTGAGTTCCTCTAAAACACTAAGACTGCATCAGGCTGAGTATATTGCTGGTACAGAAATAAAAATAACCATCAGAGTGGTTTGGTTTTTTTTTTTTCATCTTTCAACTAAAATTACAGTTTACAGGCAATTCTAAACAGTAGCTTTCTCTAAAGAGAAAACAAAATTAATATGAATGTTAAAAAAGTAAATTTAGTGTCATAAGAAAGATAAACCTAGCCATAACAAGAAGAAGTGTAACGACTAAGGTTGTACAGGGAAACTCTGAGATAATTCTAGATTAATGAGTCTTTGTGTTTCCATCTTATCCTCTTCAGGCACTTCCAACAATCTCAAGACAAGAAAACATGTCCTTCCTATTTCCCTGCATCTGTCAAACTGGGTAAATAAACCAAGATTTCTCAGCGGTGAAACTTACAGCTTATTTCAACTCGTATGAAGTCTTTAATCCCAAGGTTTTCCAGAAATACCCCGGAGATGGCAGCAGTTTTGAAGAAGAAGGAGATGTCCGCACTGACTTCAGCATGGAAGGTGGGGAAGTGCAGGTAGGAGGCCTCCGTGTTGAAGGAAGCAGCATTCCAGAACTGCCCTGCAAATACAACCCCCTTCTCTATAGTTAATTGGCACAGGACAGCAGCTGCAAGCTTCATGTGGAAAGTCACCTTTCATCAGATAAATATGTTCAAAAAACCCACCCAAAACCAAAGAGGGAACATTCTGTACCTATGGAAATTGAGAAGAGCTGGTACTCACTGTCTCCATAGCAACGCAGAGGGCCGATTTTCCAAGCAGCCTCAGAATTTGATCTGTTTGTGTCGGTGATCACAATCTGAGTTACAGGCAAATGCTCTTTGAAAGCAAGCAGGCCAGTATCATTTGTCCTGGATTATAATAAATAAACAGAAAGAGACAGATTAACCACAGACAAAATCCCCATCACTGCTTATTGTAAGGCAGTATTTGAAAGATGCTTACTTCAAGATGAAAGGTCTTTTGCAGGATCACCTAGAAGAATTGTGACAGGTATACACCGCTTAAGGTGCGTATGAGCACATATATGCACTATGCTCCTACATAATATTGACCACTGAGGACACTGTATTTGGATACATGATACTGTCTGGCATTGACTGCAACTGTGTTTCAGCTGCACAGAATGATTGTGAAGCTCAGGTGGGGTGCTGCCATTCTGCCCAATGGGCATTAATGTAAACTGGGCTCTACTGGGTTTCCTCAACAGGATGAATTTTTTTGTGGAGGTATAAGCCCAAGTTTGTCTCCAGCTAACTTAACAGAAATGCAGATAACCAAATTTATGTTGGTTTTATGCTTTATCTGAGCAGGAAGAGGAGACATGGTACCTGTTCCAGCATGTTGCTCACATGCGGCAGCCAGGCAATACCCAAACCAGATTCAAGAAGGCTGGTACACAACTGACTCAGCACACTGCAAAAAGATGGCTGAATGTGAGTTTGGAATGAATCAGACCTTTGCATTGTGCCTCTGTGGAAACTGTGGTTCAGCAACTGAAATACTGAAAGCTGATTTTCTGTTTCTTTCTATCTGCTGGGTTTACTCTTCAGCTGTAACTAACTTACAGCTGCTACAAAGGAAGAGAAAAGAAGGAAAGATTCCTAAAGGATCATTCTTTCATTTATTCTGAGCATGCTGTGAAAATTTTTCTCCTTAAAATTCAGCACTGTGTTTCAGGGCAGCCCCCTGGTCCCTAATCCAATTCAGTGCCTTAAACTCTGGCAGGGTATACCTATGTGCATTCATCCCACCGTACTTCATGAGCCGAACTGAGTTTCTCAGACATCGAACTGTGACCTTACCAGAGCTGAGCTGCCCTCTTAGAGAGTTGAGTGCTACCATGTCTTATGTCCACAGTGATGATTATTTTCTTCTCCTATCTCTTCTTTGGGTTGAGGTCTGCTCTGCATCCAGGCACATAAGCCTGGCAGACTATCCTTCACGAAGCCAAATCTCAATAGTTTTGGAGAAAAGGATACCTACCCCCTGCATGGCCCAGTAATCTTCATGTAGGGTTTAGACTCAACTCACCTGTCTGCTCAGAGGTGAAGGGCTATATGCTGCACACGGGGATGACAACGATGACTGCATCCAAACTGCCAACAATCCCAAATTTATACCCACTACTCTTTCGGGCAGGTATGACACGAAGCCTCCGGAAACAGAGGTCACTTTTTGAGTGATATCACTTCCAAAGAGTCCCAGCAGGTTCCCAGACTACCTATATGCTGCTTTAAAAGCCATTTCCACAAACATACCTCTCACTACAGTTCCAGCAGCGGGAAGGGACTTCAGCAAAGAAGTAATAATCAAGATGAACACTGCAACTGTCCTCTGACATACAACTCTGGATGTTTGCTTAGTTAAGTGCTCTATTCTGATTAATGTTAGAAAAAAATACAAAGGGTATTTTGATTTTTTTGATAAAAGCTGCAAACATTTAATTTATTTTTCATTGCTTCTAATTGTATGCAGCACAGTTAATTGTCTCATAATTCCAGGAGGAAAAGGAGAGGTACTCTCCAACCCTAACATTTTTTTCTTGCTTCAGTGGGTGTCTGACATGCAGATAATTACAAAGTGCAGCAAGATGGAATTCCCAGACACAAGGCAGTGCGATGCCTTCAATACAGACTCAGAAGGAAAAATACCATGTATGAATCAAAAGTACAAATCTCCAAATCTCTTCACGGAGGTCTCTCAGCAGCGTCTTCATATAGCTTATTGTATCAATCTTTGAAAGTTAGTGTAAATGCTCTCAACAGATTATTCTTCTTTTTTAGGAAGGTAATTAAGTAAGGGGTGGGTGGGAGGAAGAAAAGTAGGCAGAATGAATGAAAGGCAAAAAGGTGCACAGAAAGAGGACATAAAATATGCAATAAATACATGAAGAACTAAGTTGGAATTTACTTTTTAAAAAAAAATAAAAGCAAAAAAGCATGGAATCTTTAGGGAGGTTTCCTGCAAATTTATTTTCACTCAAAAAATAGTGCAGTGTTTTGAATAGCAATGATCAGTATTAAAATAAAAATCAGTATCTTTCTACAGCTACCAATGAAGATATCTACAAAAAAGAATTAAGTGGTGACATTTTAAAGATATCTATTCCACATCTGCGAAAACTGCATTGCTTATTAGATATTCTGTTATATTACATGCAGTTATTTTATATCGAATTCTATGACTTTGAATTTTTACTTGTTATACACAAGTGTCACAAAGAACCTTAGCAGCACAGCTTGTGCGAGAAAGAAAAAATACTCTAGAACTAATAAAAATCTTCACTTTTATGTTCATGCCTTGAAAACTCAATCAAATTTCTCTTGAAGCTCAAACAGCACATTATGTATTTTATTATCTCACAGAAGGAATACAAGACTTGTGCAAGAATACATATTCTTGTACAAGCAAACACTGAAATAAAGCCTATCAGAAAAACATCCTTCCTTTCGGAGTATTTGTTAATGACAGGAAAAATATACCTATTGTTGTAGTTTCTTATTATCATTTCATGGTGGGAAATAAAATTTTTGATGAAAATTCAACACCTAAGATGTTTCAGCTAAGAAAAGCAGAAAAAAAGATTCGAAGACACTATGCAGGCCCTCATGGGAGCTAAAGTTTGAGTGCCTTAAATTCTTGGTGTACTTCAAGTTGAACTTATTTCAGATTCCATGTTTTACAAAGCACCACAATCCATCTTGTCTTTACATGGTACACCATGGCAGCCTCTCAAATATAGCGTATTATGCCTCAGAGAGGAGAAAGACAGCTTCATGTACCTGTAAAATAATTTCCTGAAGGCACAGCTGTGGTACTAAAAAATAGAAATATACCAGGGTTTGGACAAAACATTTGGAATTTTGTCTGAAGGGGGCTTGGGGATGACTTCTAATGTATACTTTTCAAATAAAAAGTGCTGTTTTCTGATAGAAAGCATCTGCACTATGATGTACACAGACATGATTATGTCTTTTAAACAAAAATAAAACCTTGTAAGATTCAATATTTTTTAATTCATTCCCAAAGTTAATTCTTAATTATATGTATTTTAATTTAGTACTTCACATACCCTTAAAACTATATTAAATTTGTTTTTCCACAGCTGCTTCTCAGGTTAGCCAAAACCACCACTTTATTTCTCTGGTGGGTTTCACATCGTACGCGGTGACCACTTCCACCACGAATATCTTTTGTACCATGCTATGCCCCACTTTTCAATATTGAGAACTTTATTTTACTTATTCCTTTCCTGAAAGGAGTCCTGTACATGCAAAAAACAGTATAAATAAAGTAAAAAAACTGTGAAGTAGACCTACTGCTTACCTGTCTTGGCACTCAATTTGGCACAAATTCAGAAGAAAATCTGATTTTTTTTCAGAGACTGGAAAGCACCCTCAATGAACAGATGTTTTTCTCAGCTCTTTGCATAGAGAGCAGTATCAATTTGTACTTCCCACAAGCAAATCCAAACCAAATCCAATCCAATAATGCCCTTTAAATTAAATCACTGAAATATTTTTAGCTATGGGTATTAAATACAGTTGGATGTCATCTATTTATCCATGTCTGAAGATTAATCTCTGTATCTACCCAAAGGACTTCCTCAATAAGCTATGAGACATTTTACACATCAAACAAATGCTCTATGTATGTGGAGAGGGGGAGGATGGAGAAAAAAATATTGCTGAAAGGACAGTAATGCTAAAGGTGATAGTGCAGCAATTGAATACTTTCCAATATAGCACAAGTAGTCTTATTTGTCATTTACAGGTAACTATTTTAATGTTAACATTATGAGACTATTTTTCTTCTTCTTCCTGGCTACTAATAAAAGCATGCTCAGAAAAATCTCACTCCGTGGTATCCTAACAATGTAAGCCATCATAAATTCTTAATCTCTAGATAGGTTTTTCCATATTTTTTCTAACAGAAGGTAGAGCGGTGGTGCCATTAAATATAACTACTTCTGATATGATCCTCTATGGGTACGTTTTCTTCTTTTACATTAATGAAAATTCTGGTGAGGTGTGAGCCTCAGTAGCTCTGATATTCACTACAGATTTCCATGAATACAGTACATTTGGAGAAAAGAATACTATCACCATCAGATGTCAATGAACTACATGAAGAATGGGCCAGTGAAACAGGCTTCCATCAGAAAAAGTTTTGAGCCACGTAGAGGACATATCATTCATAATCCAAAGTAATACGTTTTCATTGCTATCTTACCGACCAGCTGCATCCAAAAATGCTTTACCGGGTACAATAATGTAGCGTCAAAAAAACTCCCAAAACAAAGCAACAGCAGAAGGGGATATACCTTATAGTTGAAGGCAAGATGCAGTGTCTATATTTTGCCGAATTAGAAAGGAGTTACAGGGAAAGAGTTTGGTAATGATAGTAATGAACTGATTCCTGACACCTCAGGGGCCTGCTACAGTTAGCTCTCTGCAGGCAGCTTTTCTGGTTTGTTGACAAATGCAGTCATCAAGGCAGATATCCAAGACAGCTCTATACAGGCCAGGTCACCTCCGGCAGGGTTTACTTACGAGCTCACAGGCTCCGTGGAGTTGCCTGAGCTGCTTCTGAGGGAACATCAATGTGGGATAGTGTCTGAGCAAAGAAAACCTGTCAAATCTGGGCTCATCAGTAGCTGGGTTTCTCTGCCCTGATCTCCTCAGCCCTTCCAGTTTTAGCATCCTGGCACAGTTTTGCACAAACATAACTTGTCCAAAGACTGTTTCGTTTCCACATGGTTTTGCTCCTTCACAAACATAGATGAATATACTCCATATATCTCTGGCAGACAAAGTGGGTCTGATGATAGCAATATCCCCCTCACCTCCCCCCACCCCTTCATGTCCTGTGGTTTCCTTCTTGCTTGCAGTACCCCAACAGCATGGTAAAGAGGTGAATGCATGTTACTTTAGAAATGGGAAGACTCAAAGTCATAGTCCCCCAGTGAAGAAGGCTGTTTTGAAAAATAACAGAAGAGGACACTCCTACAATTTGAATAGTAAGACTGGATAATAGAAATAAAAGATGGCCAATCAGCTACTGGTCAGAACCAATACTGTGCATCATGCTCTGCTAAGATGCCTGAACTTCCTATACAAAATAACATCCAGAGATGCCATTCTTTCTTACAAAATAAAAAGCTGTAAGGTTCTCCATATTCAAAAGGTTTCCAGGTGAATGTAGTCAGTAGGAAATAGGATTGGTTTGATGACTGGCTGAAATCAAGTGTTTCCATATGAAGTGGCAAATGATTTCCAGACAGAAAGACCAAAGTATCAAATGGACTACAGGACAGTCATACACCAACATGGCATGAAAGAGGTTCCTCCTGTTTAAATGAAAGGTTTGGTGAGCAGCAATCTTTCATTGCCAAGACAAAAGAAATTTGCTTGAGAGGAAGTGGTCGTAAATGGAGTTAAGTCCGGTTGTGTCGCTCAGGGCTCAGCTTTGGGACCAGTCTTGTTCAATATCTTTATCAATGACCTGGATGAAGGGATTGAATGCACCCTCAGTAAATTTGCAGATGACATGAAATTAAGTGGGAGTGTCAATCTGCTTGAGGCTAGCAAGGCTCTGCAGAGGGATGTGGACAGGCTGAGGTCAATGGGATGAGGTTTAGCAAGTGCCGGGTCATGCACTTTGGTCACAACAACCCCAGGCAACGCTACAGGCTTGGGGAGGAGCGGCTGGAAAGCTGCCTGGCGGAAAGGGACATGGGTGTGCTGGTGGACAGCCAGCTGAACATGAGCCAGCAGTGTGCCCAGGTGGCCAAAAAGGCCAACAGCATCCTGGCCTGTAACAGAAATGGTGTGACTAGCAGTAGTAGGGAGGTGATCATGCCCCTGAACTTGGCACTCGTGAGACCGCACCCGAGTACTGTGTCCAGTTTTGGGCACCACAGTACAAGAAGGACATTGAGGTGCTGGAGCAGGTACAGAGAAGGGCAGCAAAGCTGGTGAGGGGTCTGGAAAGCATACCTTGTGAGAAGAGGCTGAGGGAACTGGGGTTGCTTAGTCTAGAGAAGAGGAGACTGAGAGGAGACCTTATAGCTCTCTACAACTACCTAAAAGGAGGTTGTAGCAAGGCTGGTGTTGGTCTCTTCTCCAAAATTACTAATGATAAAATGAGAGGAAATGGTCTCAAGCTGCATCAGGGGAGGTTGAGATTGGATATTAGGAAGAAATTCTTCACAGAGAGAGTGGTTAGGCATTGGAAGAGGCTGCCCAGGGAGGTAGAGGAGTCATCATCTCTGGAGGTGTTTAAAAAATGAGTGGATGTAGCACTTGAGGCTATGGTCTAATGGATAGAGAGATGTTAGGATGAAGGTTGGACTCAATGATCCTACAGGTCCTTTCCAACCCTAATGATTCTATGATCCTATGAAGTCAGTTTGGGAGAGGTATTTAAGGGTCCAAAGGATTGCTAGGATGGCCTTAAGATAACATAACCCTATCTGTATTTCAGAAATGTTTTATTCTTTAGATGAGTTTGTCACCTTTCCCCAGTAATATTTGCATCAAGAATGCACCTTCTGTTTGAAACAGTGCATGTCTTTTGAAAGACAATCACAAAGGTATCTCATCTATACATAACTTGTCCTAACAGTTAACTATTCTCAGTGTTGAAGAAGGAGGAGAGAGAGAAATAAAATATTTTCTGAACTAGGTTCAGCTTCAGCATACAGCCACTGGAATTCTCTGAATGTTCCCACCCACTAGGCAAGAGCTTTCAACAGTCAGGAAACTCTCTCTTTTGGAAGTGTGCATACAGTCAAGTCACGTTTAAGACCTTTCCAGATCCCTTGCTTTGGTTAGGGTGACAACTTATGCCTCTGCTCTGTCAGCAGTGGTCTTCTCCCATTCTGCAGCAAATACCATGAAGATGCTCCACTATTCTGCAGTGACAGAATTATCATATTGCTGAGTTTGGAAGTATGCTAAGGAGCTGAATGGAAAAATTTACTTTTCACTGGAATGCTTTAATAACAAGAAAGGTGAAAAATATGAGAGCCTTGCCTATATAGCATTCACCCAATTAAATTCCTATTCATCTGGCCAGTATAACTCTAGGAGGACTACCTTGGTATTAGCATCTACAGATAACAGCTGGTTCAGGTGTCTGCTTAGATATCATTTAAAAGTCAGCATGCGTAGAAATGCATATTGTATGCTCCCAAACATCTGTCTCATGACTTTTCTCAGGTCTGTTTTCTCTTGTTTTCTGTTTCATTTGCTGCTCTGAGAAATTAGTAGCTGCTTCTGTACCCAAGACTTAGTCTAGGGAAACCAAATCAAAGCAAAATCCTAAACCTGTCTCCTCTTGGAGAGATGCTCCAGCTATACTGGTTCGTTCTTGCCTCAGAACTGCAGTGAGCAGAGCAGCCTGATTTATCTAACTAACAGGAGTGAAAATGATTTTCGGGTTTTCCACTCTGCAGCACCCATTTTATTTCATGCTAAGGCAAATAAATGGTTCTACTGCTGTCTTACTCCTTTCACTATAATGTATAGCAGGTTAAAGTCACAGTTCAGATCTCAGCAGGTTTCAGATTCAAATGTTCATTATATATCAGGGGGTCAGTGTTCTAGCAGAGAAACACAAAAGCAATCTTCAAAAGGCATGAAATTTCTTATGTTTAGAAACTCTTTGTAAAGGTCAGGGGTTTTTCAGCTTTTAAAAAGGCAACCTGCAATTTAGACTACTACCAAAGTCCAGATTTCAAATGGATTAAAACCCAAACCAAAACACCTGAACCCTCAAACCAATGAACACTGGGCAGTTTAGCTGAGGGAATTTCTATGCATATCCTGTTATTATAATGAAATTAGGAGCACCAAGTAGCTCTGTGAGCTGCCAAGCTAATGAAGCATGATTTCCAACATCTCTCTCCCTTGAGGGTTTTCCAAAATCTAATAAAAGCATACACTTCCTTCTTGGGGGTTTTAATTGGCTTTTTCCTCTCAGTCTGGCATAAATTTTCATAGAATGTGTAATTTCTAATACTTTTGAGATTTCTTCTTCTCTGTTAAAGATGTTTGAAATGTGTCTGCTTGTTCAAAATCATCGTGTGTGGAAAAATGGAGATAAACACTCACAGCATAACTCACTTAGGTCTCATTTCCTTAAGAGACTCAGCTGAAACACTATAAAACCTCATTTAGCTTTCAACTTGCATTGGTTTGTATAATCTAGTGATGTATTGCCTTGCAGTCTCAGACTACAAACACAATGGTCTGCCAGTGTAACACACCCTGCTCCAATTGAGTTGTATCTCACCAAAAAGCAAAATGTGGATTATGAGAAGAGCCAAGCACCAGTAAAACCAGATGCTTTTGATACCCATGTTCAAAGATCACCAAAGTGCACCTGATAAACAAACATTAAATAAACGATAGATTAAAATGCACAGCCAGGTCCTTCTAGACATATCTACACAAATCACATTTGTAAACCAATATTTACAGAAAGATTTTTCCAAAGAAAACCCCTTATCGCTCTAATTGATAAAACTGAATAGGGGCCCCAAGGATATAAAGGGTTCAAACAAATAATCACACTGTCCAGAAACTAATCAACCAAAAAAGCCCAACACTTACAGTGACAAGGCATTTCTCAATTATATTTTTTTTTTCTTTCAAGATCCTTTACAGTTCCTTTCTAATCACTTTCATGTAAGTGACGGTTTTACATGGATAATTTGGACACTATTTCAAATACAGTAGCCTAGCACAGCAGGACACTTCTTGTCTACTTCCATCATTCACAATTTCTGAACTATATTCAGGTTAAAATATCTTTTTTTTTTTTTTAGGGAAAGGGCAGCAGCAGGTATCAGTGAATGGCCCAGAAGGGAGATAGGGTGAAGCAGAGTTTTTGCATATATTTTCAGTGTTTCAAATTGTACTTCAACAACACTCATCTGGCATTTCTGTCCCCTCTAACATGACTATGGAATTACTTGAAAAATTCACCAATGAGCTCTCAGCTGCTGGAGAGTCTGTGGAGGTTCAGAGAACGGAAGAGGTTGTGAGGTGGCCTTTGCAAATTCATGCAGCATCAGGGTAAAACAAAGGTCTGAACCCAAGGAAGACTTTGAATGTCCATGCTGTAAGTCTAAAAGTTCTTAAGGAGATTGAACCAAAACCTCCAGGATCCAAAGGAAGTTTTTCCATTAACTTTAAAAGGTTGGCACCCAATGTAAAAGAAAATTAAGGCACATACATATATACTGTTTCATAAGAAAAAGATGTCTTTTTGATAGTACAGATGTCTTGTTCTTAGCTGTCTGTACCTGAATTTTGTTGTCTATGCTTGAACTTTCTGCTCTGATGTACACCTATGCAATAGCCTCCTAGAGTTTTTATTCATGTAATGCTCCAACTGAATCAATGAAAAATTTAAAAAAATAGAACAATGGATTTGGCACTCAACAGTAAAGACTTTTTGAAGACAACCCATCACCAGCAACCTGCTTCAGACAGATATCTTGTCTTTGGTTCAAATAAGAAGTTTAAGATGAAATCAGAAGTCCAAATCCTAGTTTGACTTTCATTCTCATTTGATCATACCCAAGCTATTCAAGCTTTCCAACACGTGCACCATGAAAAGATTTAAGCCTTCTTGCCTTACTTCCTGTCTCCAGCTCTCACACAGACACTAGTATACAGGTTAAAATTATTACCATTCTTCTCTATCTGCGTCACAGTTGCAAAAATATCTCATATCCAGACAACTTTCTTCCAGTCCACATGCACACTGTTGAATGCCCGGAAGAGATCCGCCCCAGTAAAGATGCTTTTCATTGGCACGGCCAACCCACCAAGCAAATGGCATTCCATCTGGATGAAAGGGAAAAAGCAGGGGGGAAAAGAGAAAAGAGAGAGAAAGAAAACTCGATAAGCAAATTAGATTCTCCTGAGAATGAAAAAGAGAATGGAGGTGGACATGTTAAAAAATACTGAAAGAAAAGATGCAAACTATGGACAAAGTCACAAACCATAAACTTCGCCCAAGTTCCATTTTATGGAATTCTCATTAAGAAAGCAACGGATGTATGGTAATCCCATTTGGTTTGAGGAGAAGAGGTTTTCTCCATAGGGCTCACGTGCCCATCAACCCATGAGAACCTTGGTGCATTTCACCTGTAAAGACTTCTGATATATGAACCCAACATCACTGTCTGCACTACCTGTGTCTAGTGGGTTTGTGTGACACTAGAAGAGAGATCTGCTCACTAAAGGAGACTGGAAACAATTCTCCTGCCATGACTCACACTGCACAGCTGTCTGGAACCACCCAGAATTAGCCAAGGACCTGCTGCAGAGTCTATCCATTGTGAAGGAGACTCTAGCTCTTGGATAGGGATTATACTCAAAAGCAAAAATCTTCAGAAATGACACACAAACTCAGCTATTACTCAGTTTAATACAGTTTCTCTCAAAACTAAGACTAAAGTCTATGTTGGTTTCTAAGGGAGCAGGACTAGGGATCTGAATGTGTTCTCCAAGGGTGAAATTTTCAAATGCAAAGCTCCAGAAGATGTAAAAATATCCTAGATTAACGATTCAGGTAGGACATAAGTGGGGAAAAAGATTTCCCTACTTGGGAATCAATTTGTCTCTGTGAAGTTATATTCTACCTACAGGAGCTCTAAGATCTATGTATTTATATAAACCAAGATAGTTTTTGTTTAAATTTCATAATCTGTTATACATCAAGCATTAAATATTAATAGTCAGATACAGTAAGCGGATTCAGATGTAATGAAATTCATGGATTAACATTTTGCTAAGATTGACTTTGTCTTCCAGCTCAGATAACTTTTTCATTGACTTCTTAATCCTTAAATCAAGAAACATAATCGGTTACACATACAGGTAGATGGCAAAATTTAGCAGAACTGACATATCAAGATGTTTTGATCAAAGGAGCTTGAAAAAATATACTGCTCTGCTAATGTTAAAAAATGTATCATCTTATTCTTCTGTTTTACTAACATTATTAGCAGGGAGTGTTCCTCATTATACAAAGCAAGAAAGTCTAAAATATGAAATGCAATCAAGGTTAACTGAAGAGTGTAAGGGACTAATTAAAATGAGTTTTAGAATCACTTGGCAAAATTAATTCATATTTGTTTTCCTTCTAAGCTTAGACGGCTGAACTCTAAATTCATGAAAAAGGAAATTAAAAATAGGAAGAGTAACTCCATTCTCATGACAGCAATAATTAAGACATGATGAGTTTGACCAATACCCAGTGGTACTCATTAGAAAAACACAACTCTAGAACATCTAAGGATTCATTTTACAGAATTGTGCACAGTCATTTTAGGTCTCATATTATTGTCAACAAAACACATTTATGTTTTCTTTCATTTCAGAAGATTTTCTTGCAGAGGTTGATTGCTGCAGCCAGTGAAACAGGTCTATGCTATGTTATTGGGAAATGACTTGGTAAAGCTTGGAATAGTAATGTTAATTGAATAAAAGGGTGATATGTCTAGCAGTTGGAATAGATATTATAGAAAAGTGCTTAATCTAATTTTAGAAGTACCCATGCTGAAAAAAATGTTTAGATAAAGCTAAATCTTTCCAGCCATCAGCAAATAATGGTATTCATTAATCAAATTCATCCTATGTCAGTGTTTTGGCAGAAATCGTTATAAACTTAAAACATAACAGTGAAATAAGCAATCATTCACAAGAATTAAGCATGAGTAGTTTTCTGATGTCTTTTTCAGATATGTTGTTATTTGTTTTATTGAGCAATACCAACAAACACATGCACATTTGGATTTATGATACAGACGGGGGAAGTGGTAGAAGCACCACAGTTTGAGCTATTTACAGCTAAATTAAATACAGTGCTAAAAAATGGAGCATTCAACATTATAAGGAGCAATCTTAGATTGTCAAGGGAACAGACTATAAAAAAACCAGTATCTTTTCAAAAATTCTATTTATTAGGCAGAGTTCTGCCACCCTTTACTCAAGCCGAGTAAATTTTAGTTCCTAACTAGTCCCTTAGAAATCAATTGTAGTATTAAGGAAAATTAAGCCGGATTCTTCAAAACTCTTTTCCATGTGCTTAATTTTTTAACGCATGAGAAATCACAGAGCTATTCAGAAAAGCTCTTAAATCTGAGGTACTTCTGCAATGTTTGAAGTGTTTAGGAATTACTGAAACATATACTGTATGTGATACGCTTGTAATGCTGAAGAAACACAGTCTTTCGCTAGCAATGCAAATCAATCTATCCCTGAGTTCTTTCCATAAAGTTTACACTGTTATACTTTGGCAGAGTTGGAAGGTGTCTTGCATTGAAATTGAGTTTGGCCAACAGGTGTTAAGAGTTTTTATTCTAAGCCTATAGATTTGTTCCGATATCTTCACTTCTGTAACCATGGCATTACCATTTTTTCAAAGCATTATCAATTCTCCATCACCTCAAAATGAATTAATTTCCTTTCTGTGGTAAAGCCACAGACGAAGAAGTCAGTGACATTAATCAAGGAGTTAATATGGCCCTGGAAACGAATGGTTACACAGGTCAGTAGAATTCCACTTTAAAAATTCTAAGCTAAAAAGTCTATTTAATAAGAAGTGCTACTAGTACTTCATTCTGTGCTGACATTGTACCTAGTAGCACATTATTTAGTCAAAAAAGGTAGTCAAAAGTGTACTGCACAAACAAAAGTATTATTTTTCCATGCACATTTGTCTATCTAGAACTGAAAAAAAAATCCACTATAATAGATTTATTAAGGTTGGCTTTGAACTCCATACTATGGTTCTAAAGGAGAATATCTGTGAAAAAGAAATCCCAAACCAAGCAAAGCAATAAGTCTCAAATGACAGAATTCACCAGTAAAATAACAGAGATACGTTTCTTTCAAGTGATTTCTTTCTGTACTGTTCAAGCTGCCTTTGCAAGGTTTTAATTTTGCTAACAAAATCCTCAAAAAAGGCAAATATTTTTTATTTCCTGCAGAGGACAATAAGCCTGTCTGCTGATGCTGTCTGGAAGCCTCTTCAAACAGCTGTGATATTTACATCACCGTTATTATAATTTAATACAGCATTCAATAAAAGGACTGAGCAGGCAAAAAGTATTTTATATCAACCAAGTATTGCTACTTGTTCAAACTACCAGGCACAGGCTGCAGAAACTACAGTTGGCACAGGTCTTCTAAAGGGAAGTTCAGATGATCATCTTGCTACTTCCCTCTACCTGTCTCTACAGGCTGGTCCTTTGTGGTCTATTGGTCTGTTCAACAGCCATTGCACGTGTGTATCTGAACAGCCAAGCAGGACTTTAGAAACCCTGGCATATACAATATTGTAACACATCATCGAGAACTAAGTTTTTCTCCATCCAACAAGACACAGACAGTATGATCATTTTAGATTCCAGTTCTTCAGCAGATCTCCCGTACCTACTCTATCAAGGTGCTTAACTAAACTGTTCATTCCTAGTTCTCTGTATGAAACCTGTTTCAGCAAAAGCACGACTGGCACTGACTGTACAGTTCACAAAGCACAGAGGCTGAGGACTAGGAAGAGAACAGCAAATGGGGGTTGTTTCCAATGATCCTTACAGGGAGATATTGAGCTCAAATTCACCAGCAATACATATCTGGCTCTCCTAGTGACAAGAATGGCTGAATACATATTCACTGGTCCTCTATCATCTTGCAGGAAAATGTCTGTCCTCTTAAATCTCACTTGTACTGACATTTCTCTCATTTTCTGTATTAGAAGGCATTGATACTGCTTGCAATATAAGTTGCTTTAAAAAGATTTAGGCTTACTTATGTTTTAAATGGCAAAGAATTTTTTCAAATATTATTCTTATAGTCACTCAGAAGCAGGAGGAGGGGTTGAAGCAGCATATTCCAACAGCATTTAGGACTAAATTGCTGTTTATATAAATCCCAAGCAACTTCTGTGGACTTGGTTTACCTTTATACAGGCAAAAAGTTTTAGCACTGGATTTTGTGTTCATACAGTGTAAGTTAAGACAAAGCCACACATTTTTAACAGTATTAAACTTAAAATATTTGTCAAGATTTCTGTGCATCATTTGCCAGGTGGTGCTTTTTATCAGAACAAATGAAAATCTAATGATGGAAATAGAACAAGATAAACTGGATACCTTGTCAAACTCCTCAGATATACAAACCTAAAGTCTGATCCAGTAATTACATATCCCTAACACAGGTATGGCTTTTGGGGTACTCAAGTTGCTGAAACAGGTCAGTTAAAGGTCTTTTCTACCACCACAGCAAGCCAATTTATTTGTGTACATCTATGGAAACACTGAAACCATACCGCATTGAAACAACATTTTCTTGGCAGTCTTAATGTTCAGGTTTTTTCGTCCAAAATCAAAGTTAAACAGCTCTGAATTTGTGAAATTTTACATCTATACATCTTACTGATGAAAATGTAGACTAATTTACATCTGTGCTGTTTTCTTTTAAAAGGAAAGATTCACATACCAAAAGATAGTAAGAACTAGGAAAATATTGATTGTAGAAATGTGTAAATCAATCAAAGCCAATTCTTTGCTACTACATTCAAAAATTTAAAATACCTGTTTGCACTAAGTACTTTGAGAATGTCAAATCCTGCAAATGGTTCACCTGATACATTGAACATTATGTGAAACAAGCAGTTAACAGATATTTTAATACAAATATCTGCATATATATACACATACACAGATGAAGCAATTTCAACCTGAATAACTGAATCCAGAGGACAATCCAGAGTACAAATTATGATCTCAGTTAATCCATTTTTTAAAAGGCACTTGGAAAAATGAAGGAATGGGTCAGAGAATGAGAGTAAGGAAAAACACTTACTCAGTAATTTTTCTAAGAGTTTATCAAGGTCTTGTTTTCCCATGCTTGATTTGTTTTCCATTGAAACATTTTTCTAACTGTTTTTATACAGAGTCAAAGAGAATCACAGAATATTAGGGGTTAGAAGGGACCTCCGAAGATCATTGAGTCCATCTTCCCTGCCTGAGCAGGGCAAAACTAGAGCAGATCACTCAGAAATGCATCCAGACAGCTCTTGAAAGTCTCCAGAGGAGGAGACTCCACAACCTCTCTGGGGAATCTGTTCCAGTACACATTAAAGTAAAACCAAATTCTTTCTCTTCGGCCTTTTCAACAGAAAAATACACTTTTGATAATTTTTTTTTTTAAAAAAAAAGTGTTTATAATAATTCTGAAAAAAAATAAGGATGAATTGTAGAAGTATTCTGTATTTAGTGGATAACATAAATCAGTATATTCTTAAAGGCTGTTTGTTCAAATGAAGAGGTCTATGGTGTTAATGACTCAGAATCTGTATTGGTATAAATGACAGATCACACCTCTGGGTAATAACACGAAGAACGGTGAACTCAGGCTGTGCTGCATTAACCAGCATGTGCTACTCATTCAGTACATGCTGAGATTTATCACTGATAAAAGTTGCTTTATGGTTTACAGCCTCCAAGTGCAGGTCTCATGGCTCTTCCCCAGACAGGGGGAAGAAACATTCACTCTTTGAGGTGTAAGGATCTCTACACTTAAAAAATGAAACCCTGTTTTTAACTCAAGATCAGGTTATTGGGAAAAAAAAAAAAAAAAGAATATATGTAATATAAACCAGGGAAAAAATTAGAATCTCCAATGACATAGTTCCTTTGAACACTGTTCATAAGGCATAATGACCACCTAATTCCTCCTGAATTTTACTCAAAAGCTTCACCATGGCAGTTGTGTAATTAAATCTTATTATCCTTTTTCTTTCTTAAAACTGTAACACATATCACTACCCTAATTTTCAGGTATGACAAACATGACTACATTGGAAATCAGAGCTGGTCAAACACTGCAGCAAGACAGATGCCAGTCTGTACTGAGTAGCAATGGTGCTGGTCAATGTTATTAAGATTCACACTGAATTTGATTTCAATTTCTGGTCAGATCTTACAATCCTTTCTCAGAGAAGCTATCCAAAAGTGAAGAAGTCCTGCTAATGCGAGTGGACCTATCCCCTGGACAAATGCTACTTAGTCACAAAGTCTGTCCCTCATTTAAAAATTATTTTTTTAAATGTGGTTAGGAAAAGGGGAAAGAAGGGCAGTACTTTGTTGACATTTTCTTTCTCATTATTCAGCTTTGCTGCCAAGGCACACTGCTTTCATACAGAATCCCAGGCTGAAGTAATTGCTTAAAAATAAAATAAAAAAAAAACAACCATGCAGCAGCATTTGTCTTCATCCTTTTCTCTTAAGCAGAGAAACAGCATCTCCCTCAGCAGCAGCTGTTACCACGGTGTGCTCTGTTCTTCATGGAGTTGTTAAGATATTCTCACAGATAAAAATGGGCAGAAGGAAGGTAAATAAACACGGATCTTTGCTTCTTCTATATTTAACATGAGGCTAATGAGCAGAACTGCTGAGTTGCAATGACAAAGATGTGCCATTGCACACTAACAATGCTCCAGTAAAAGCCAAACCATCATTGACCCTTTGAGAGACAGATCTGTGGATAGGCACAAGGATTTCAGACCCAAAAACTTTTATATGCTGAGGAAGATTGAATTCACATCCAAACTAAAATGTTATTCCCATGAATGTCTCTGCTGAAGGCCAAAGAAGGATGAAAATATTATGAGTGTCTGTATTCTCCTCTGCCAGTTCAGGCTGAGTTGTTTTCTCAATAAATTTCTGGCCAAGTGACAAGTTTCCTGAAAGATGCAAGTGGGACTCCAGCCAGCAGCAGAAATTATGGGAACAGCTGAAGGCGTGCAGGTTAGAAGGAAAAAGCAACAATAACAAAGCAACCCAAAACCATAAACGGAGAGAAGGTTACAGGTTTTAGGGACAAATGACAAAACAGAGAAAATATCAGCTTTGAACCCTCAGGAGTTTTGCTGAAGTGTGACTGGATATCCTAACCTGTTGAAATAAAATATTTATCTTATTTTCCTTATCCTCTGTAATCCAGCTCAGCTTCATTTCAAATCTGTCCCTCTTGCTTTCAATGCCTTTTCCTCTTCCTTATTCCCCTTTTCCTTTCCCATTTTCTCTGTTTAGCCTAATTCCTTCAGGTAAATTCAGATAAACAAGACCTGCATTTCCTTAACAGATAGGCCTGTGACATTGATGTGTGTCCTGCCATATCCTTATTCTGTGCTGGGACCAGAGATCCATCAGTAGCCTGGATTCAATTGCAAGTGAACAGTTATCTGCTGCAGTGGCTCAATTCAGTGGCTCAATAGCGTTTTGTCCTTAATCAGTTGTTCTGTGTAAGTATGAAAATAGTGAGAGTAAAGAGTAGCAAGTGCTGAATTAATGGATAAATAAACAGAAGTTAAACCATTTCAAGTCATTCCAGTTCTTGTGAAAATGCCCTGGGGTACTGAAGGATCATACATGATTACAACTTAAGGGTTCTCTGCATCCGCAGTAGACCAATGCTCCCCAGTGACCCTCCTGGGGCCCGAAGAAGACAACAGGAGTGACATTTGCAGCTACCCTGTATGCAGATAGTAACAGAGCACAGTCTCTTAACATCGTACTGAAGTCCCGCTATCGTTACAAGCTCACTGTTTGAGATGGTCTGGTTTTAGATCACCATGTATCACACAGAGGAAAGGATGGATGAGATGAGTGAGCTTTTAAGTTCAGACAGATCATATGCTGTTCTTCAGAGCTTTCTTTTTACAATGGCTGTGAACAGGCTACAGGGTAAGGCGAGACTACTAAACCTTATAAACTAAATGCACCTTATAACCTACTGTAATGTAGGCAGTTTATCACAGCAGTTTCTGTTCTTAAATGCTATTTAAGTTTTCATAAAGGAAAGCAATTTCAGAGCCTAGAAATAATATCACAGAGGAAGGACAGAGGCCAATAGCAGAAGCATCAAAGACTATGAATCGTGCATTAAAGCAAAATCCAATCATTTCACTACAAGAAAACTTAATATTCAAGTATTATTGATGGAAATGTTGGAGTGAGACAACTTTCACAGAACTCTAAAAACTACATTACAAGCAACTGTCCCAGAAGAAGACTGCCAGGAAGAAACACTTTATATTTCATTCATTCATTACTATTTTTCAGGGATAAGAAAGATCCAAGAATTGGTATAAATGCATCTGGCTCCAGAAAAATCAGGGTAGTTGTGCTGATTTGCACTCAGTGGGCATCACGCTGTTCACAAGAGGACGTGATGGTTAAGGCTGAAAGGGACCTCTGGACACCACCTAGTCCGGCCCCCTGCTTCAAGCTGTTCTGAAACAGATTTAGGTTGTAAGAATTCCTTTGACAAACTCTGTGGATGTCAGTGGAGAAGGTAAAAGCACCAGCTGCAGGTATACAGCGACTGAAATAAAGTCCCAAAGAGTCTATTTTTAAAGGGGTAAAAAAAGAAAATTAATTATATATTTGATCCGTTAACTCTTGAAAGATCCATCACAAAGACAGCTCAAACTCTTTGGATAAGGCATGGATGAAGAGTAACAGAGGAACCTTACCTGCTGCACTTTGCAACTCATGCATTTAACATGGTGCAATGGTGGAGCTACCCAGGAAAGCCTCCATCTCTGCAGAGCTCAGAGGCTCATGTACCCTCACCTACTTACCAGTTCTTTGTCAGGAAAGGCCACAAAATTGCAGTCTGACCTAATGGTAGTCTGGAAGCCAGGACATAACTCAGAGACAAGTTTATGGACACAAGTCAATCTGAATAAAGTCGAGTGGAATTAATATGAGGATTAGCCAATTCTTGCAGGAACTTGGGGAAGTTTTGCTGGATCATGCTCACAGCAAAATGCAGTTTGGTAGACTAGAAAAAAAAAATATAGATACAATTGGGACATTTGGGACACTTAATAGGAGACTGGATAAGTTGCAGAAAAATATGCTGTGGAAAGCAGTCTTTGCTTGGTCCTTTGGGAGACACTGCATACACTAATAATAGTCTTTCTTCCTTCACTTTATTTTGAAAAGTATGAGTAAAAATGGAATTACCTTACTCAACAGAACTTTTTCCTGTATACAAAGTTTTAACTACCGGTATTAATAATGAGAAAAGTATCATTATTAAATTTTTCCCCTCCTCTACCAATGCAGTCACTCATGACTGAAATGGACTGTCTTCTGATTTGACGGCCCTCCACAAAAGACACATTAATTTTTTTCCCCATTGTACTTGCAGTGGCAGCTTCCAGGAATAATAAGAACTAGATTTGGGCATAGAGAATCTTTATTAGCAATATTGATTCATGAAGCAATGAGAACACACCTTGTATTTCAGCTCCCAAGTTAATACAGCATGGCTGACAGAGAATAACATCTATTTACACAGAGTGAATCTGATCAGAAAGTCATTGGGACAATGTCATTTCCACTGAGTGCCTTTTTGAAGTGTAACTACTAACTAGTTCCTGTAAGCAGCTGATAGTAACTACTGAATTTCATGGCTTAGATTGATCTTAAAGACATTAGAAAAAGTCATCAGTAAATATGCTGAATTTCTGAACTGGCATAACAATAGAAAAAGAGTCTTAACAGAACAGAAATTAGAAGAGGTAATAATATATTGTTAATCATTTTGAAGCTGAAATCCCCAATTAAATAAATGAGGGGGTTTTCTTAAAACTGATAAAAGCACTCACAGATATTGGGATGGTGCTTCTGTTTTGGAAAGAATCTTTCAGAAAATGAGATGTGAACATCTCAAGTTCACTGTAAAATTAATTGGACAAATAAGCATCTTTAGTAAAAAAGAAAACTACTATCATTCCACATGCAGATTACATAAAAAGGGTTTCTTTTTTGCGTGGGTTGTTTTTTTTGTCCAACACAGCAGTGGAGAGAGTCCAGTTTTAAGTTCATTATCAAGTAAAAAAAAAACCTCTCATCAAACTGCATCCCAATATCTCAGAGAGGCTACAAGCATTACTGCAATTCATTAAACTTCTTTATAGTCTGGTGTGTTAACAACACATTACAGAGCAATGGTAAATAAATAACTGCTGATTTGACACTACTTTCAACTGCTGAGCAATTTTGCTTTCCTCGATGTTACAATTAATGTCAGCAGTTAATGCCTTAAGTGGTGGAATCAGAAACTTGACTACAATAAACAAATGCAGTCAAGTTTCAACTTAAGAATTTACCCAAACTGCAGCATAGTGTTGGTTCAGCTGTCCCTGTCTCAGGCTGCAATTACAGTTCTGTTGGTCAGAGCAGCAGGGGCATCATTTGTCATCCTAAGGAAGGCTGGAGTGCTGTGAAATTGGGCACTTTGGAAAAATGCAGCTGTAGCAGAACATATGTATAGGCAAGACCATGAAATGAACTGGCTCCAAGCCAGCATTTAAGGAGAAAAACAAGAGAATATAAATGAAAAAATTCATAGAATACTATACTCAGATGCTTCTATTGATATATCCTGACCAGCTTTAAAGGTCAGGATGACAACAATCTGTCTTCTCTGTGGAACAGCTTAATCAATTTGCAGCTCTTTTTTCTTTGCCCTGTTATCAAGGAGTTTACATCTTAAAAATAGATCTGCTATTTAGTATTTGCTATTTAATTGGTCTCAGCTTCCTGTATATCTCTCTTTACAGCTGTAGCAAAGAGAAGGATATACACATGGCTGTGTATATATACTCCTGCACAGACTGTAGTGGATAGAATATAAACTGCTCAGATATGTTCTGTAGCTCTACTGTCACTAACAGAGATTATTATTCAGCTCAAGAGACAGTTTTCTGCTCCTGGAGCAGAAAGAATAACTCAGTTGAAGCTTTACCACTGCAGTGAATACTGGAATGGGCAGAGGCTGCAGAAGAAAAACCACCATTCAACCACAAGCAGGCACCAGTCCTTCCTCTTTTTCCAAATGCTGAACAGAGCTATGTGGAGACACAGACTCCTTCCTTCATCTCGCGCACACACGCACTGCAGAGTGGTGCTGGGCTTTACAGCATCTCTTGGAAATGTATCAGCACATGCACAGTTTCAAAGAGTTAGCCACAAAGCTTAATGACTTCCAGAGGCATCTCCTGCCCTCTCAGTAAAATCATGGCATCTTATCCCTACCCAGCAGAGATGACCTGGCCTCATTCATTGATTTCTTGGCAGTACTAGAGCACAGCTCAACCCTTGAGAGAACTCCAGCTGCCACATGACTTTTGGGGATCACACAGGCTGCAATGAGCATATCAAATACTTTATTTTATTTTTCTTTCTTCCCATGGAATATACAGTCAACAAATTTACTGTCTTTCTTTTCAGAGTAACTAATCTTGTGCTCATTTAACCTAATTTTCAGTACTTAACTGAGATGGCAACCACTATGTGCCTTCTGTATTCAACAGTCAGGGTACAAACCACCATTTGAGCCATTCAGTCAACCTACAAGCTTCATGAAGCAAGAATCAAGATCTTTCCACATAACTTAATTTCTTACCATAGGACTTTCATCACAGATGATCAAAGACTAATCCTTCTTGTGAGTTGCACCACGGCTGTGAATCAAAATCCCACAGGATCATCACACACATCACCATCTTTCCTTTCAATGGTACAGTACGTTAACTGAATGTATCTTCCTCAAGACAAGTATAAACTACTACAAATCCTGTCTACTACTGGTTTGAAGAGATGTAGACATCTCCCTTACGTAGTGATACTTGGGTGGAAACAATACAACTGAGGCAGGTAAGTCTCTTTAAGACTGGCACGGGATTTTGGCAAGGTATACTTTAATATATGTCATTAGAGTTCTCCTAACAGCTATGCAAAAATTATCAGGTCTCAATCATTTAACTGTCTACAACACTTGCCTGCTTTCCTTTCAAGACATGGGGCCCCAGGGGGTCAAGGGTCAGAGGAAATTAAGTCATGGACAAGATCAGACGTAAAACTCATATTTTAGAGCCAGTCCTAGGCTGGACAAATTGGGAATACCTGAGGGGCAAACTACTTTTAAAAATAAACAAGATCCTCTCCCTCCAACCTCTTATCTCTACACATATGCTTGCATGCGTATGCACACCTCAATAATGGAACCTTTTCTACTCACATTTACCTTAAGGAATTAATAAATATAAGTTACACATTTATGGCTGTAATAGACTTCTAAGGATTCTACTTCTCACATTTAAGAGCAGAACTAATGTAAAGGCAAACATTACCCTGATGTATGTTTCATTACAGAACAGATTGCAGAAACAATCAGCAATATGCAACCTCTTGTAAAGAAAAGTGGCAACTTTCTCCTCCTCCCCTCATCTCCATATTGCTCTTTTTTTTCACTTCTCCATCAGACAAATGACATATAACAATGATGATACTGTGCTGTGGTCCAGATAAGGTGCAGATGCCCAGAGATTCGGCTTAGATGTGCCTGTATTACGCTGTAAATTCAGAGATACAGAAAACTTATGTGCATAAAAGACGCAATCCTCTAAGACAGTAAGAAATGCATTTGTCTGAATTTGAGTTTCTTTTTCCTTCCACATTGTGAGTAAAGGTTTCAACCATAGTGTCTTACTTTTAAATAAAATTCATAAATTGACTCCCAAACAGCTGGCCTACTTAACACTACTACATAAACATCTGTTCACATTCATGCATGCAAGTAAGTACATCAGCTAGCAAGTCTCTTAGGCTCAGATTAGTCTTTATCAAGTTGTCCCAGAAACCACTGGGGTGGAGGCAAATGAATGTGTGAAGGGGGAGGAAAGGGAATTCTAAAGCTTTTTTTGGAGAATTGATCCTCAGAGAAAAGATGGATGATGGAGAATACCAAAGAACTAAACTCCCATGCTTTCTATTTTTCAGTATGTTTACTTTAATGGGAGTTTTCTTTCCAGTCTCTTTGTGGCAGTTTCCTACTTCACATACTTTAGCAGCTTGTTATATAAATGGACATTGTGTCAGTTTTTTATTCCCCTTTATTCAAGCCATCTTTTGAAAGTGACAGTAATCCCAGGCTTGTTCCTGATTAACTAAATGGGATTCTTGACATTGACGTGAATGGAAACATGACTAGGCCAGCTGTACGCCTCATTAGATAGACAATTCTATAGCACCCTCTAAAATTCTGCTGAACTCTCCTTTTCAAGCAAATAAAGCAGGTAAACTCAAAGGCCATGAAATGTCACTATTACATTTCGACACTTAAACCAAGGTACCTGATGAATTATCCATCTTCTTTCCAGGCATCTTAGAAAACTGCAGCCCCCAAGGGATTTCTCCTGGCCATTACCACTTATTGCAAAGTCAAAGAGAGAAAGCTAAGGTTATTGTTTTGCCTGTGGAATCAAAATATGCTGAGAGCGCATGTTATTCCCCAGACTTACAGGTTTATTGCGTTTCTAATTCACACCTAAGGTCACCATATGTCAAGTGAGTATGCATTCTGCTACCATGGCTACTGTCATCATTTTAACTCTAATGCTAAATAGCCTTAGAGTGGAACAATACTGTCTTAGAAACAGTGCAATTTAGTGGTTATAGCAGAAGACTGGTCTTCTGATTAAAGACAGAAAGTTAAATCTTCTGGTTCTACCTTTGTGTTTGTCAGACTCCCCTAAATCATACAAGTTAGTTGATCACTGTATCTTTGTTTTCACACCAGAAAGCTAAAGAACTAAAAGCCCTGAAGAAACAAAGCTAGTACAGCAAGAATGTTGTCTTCTCTATTGAGAATGGTTTGATCAAATTTCATTCTGCATTTAAAACTACGAGATGAAGTTTGAAATCAGTTTCTTGAGGCCTCATATGATTTTGCCATGATGATGATGCTTCCCTCTGCATAATGCCATTAATGTGAATTTGACCACACAATTGTCATTTCTTGTCATCTAAGTAGTGTTACATTTAAGCAGCCATAATTGTCCTTTGGGTGTTATCTTAAATACATTAAAAAAGAAATTGAATGCTTTCATCACATTATAGCTGGGACACTTTTTCAAAGCTAATTTCTATGTCTGTGAATTATTCATAATACACTTCAAGCAGGCTCTTCTGAATAAGGTAATTGACCTTGTCTGCATGAAGCACCTACTACCTTGCCTTGGGATAATTAAATCTACGATGTGGTCCATTATTTAAAGGTAATGTCTTTTCATTAGGTTAGGCAATATATTATCACTCAACTAGTCACCTAATTCTGCATTTAGTGCATTCAAGTTTTCACTGTTTTGTCATGGGTTACACTCACCATAGTAATATCTCACATTAAGTAGCATGGTATAACAGTAAGACAGCATTCTCTTGATAAATGGAAGCAGGACTTTGAGGACTAAAATTTCAAGATTTACCCCTGTATTTGCAACCTCAGATGGCTGTGCTTATTTTTTTTTCTGTGGGTGAAAGCAATACTGTGTCTATTCAGCAAAAACTAGTGTCAAGTCAAAACTCAGGAAATAAACCAGGTGGCAGTACATTCACATAATGTTCAGTGGAAACACACAGTTGAAAGGTATGCTAAAACTTATGTTTTGAATTCCATGATCTAAACTAGCTCAGGTATTTCTACAGAGTATTGTTTTGCTTTGTAGAGAAATTCTTGTTTTGCCTGCCATCCAAGGATCCAATTAGCAAAGCTTGCTGTTGCTCAGGCTAGCTCCAAAACATTTCAGCCTTCCCTCCTAACAGATTACTAGGACTCAATTCCCCACTACATATTCCCTCAAAAGATGTTGCTCAGCAAAGACCAAAGAAAATGATTTTTTCTGCATATGCATTAAGTGAAATCTTCTGAGAGAGAAACCTAAACAGCTGAGCACACAACTCTCTCCTGTTCTCCAAGTATTTTGAACCACTTTAGAAGAGTAAAGCAGCTCTGAAACTATTTTAGTCCATCACTGACAAAGTTCTCTTGCATGGGTAAGCTCTTGAGTGGCACAGTGATCTGAAGGAGATCCTGCAACAGTCCCTTTCCTGGCTCTGAAAAATGGCCAGAGATAGTATTCTAATTTATATTGCATCACTCCAGTAACCAGGCTTAAAGATGCTTCTCCCCTCTACTTCAGTTGTGCAGGGAATATCTGTCTATTCTATTATAGGAATACAGTATTGGCTTTTTCAATCTATGAGGGCTGAAGTGTTTAGACTCTGCAAATTCCACATTAGCAAGCTATGGATAAACCTGTTAGCTTTCCCTAAATATATGAATTTTTACAATGTTTCTCTGTTTTGTAGTATTTTACACTGAAGTGGAATTTAAGGAGAGATGCAATAACTAAGCTGTTAATCCACGATCTTACTTGCCTAAATCAGTATAAATACACTGAATCCAATGGAACCGATCCTGCATATCTTTGAGCTTTGTATTTTTTTTAGTTAAATCACTTGATATTGTAGCTTCTCTCAATCTGTCCATTAATAGAATATTATAACTATTCTTTAGCTATTCAAAGCTTTTTAATCATGTTATACAAACACAGTTCAGCCTCTGAATTATTTGTCTTGATTAGATATAGTTTGAGTGTTCACTTAAAATTATGAAGCATTGTTTTAAAGCAGAAGTAAAGGTAAGGGCACCAAAGAGATTTCGAGGTATTAGCATGATCATTTACTTTGAAGACCTTTGGCTGAATTCTTGTTTGCATGAATATTTAGGAACAATCTGCTCATGTTTCAACAACATTTCTGCAAGCAAAAATATCTCAGTATTTTGGTAGAGAATATAATATAATATATATATAAAAAAAAAGAAAATTATCAAAGTGAAACTGAAATGAAATTCCAGTAGGATAAGAAAGAAATAGCTACTATTTATCATTTTCCATCAGCAAAAGCAAACTAGCCAGGGAAAGTACAGTTCCAAGCAAGATTACCTGCAACTGGCCTGTCTGCCAAATCATATTTCATAATGGTTGACTGCCTTCCATTGTGTAACCACAGTTGTGTACTATACATTGATAGCTCCTGTCACTATAATACGATTATGTTTACCCATTAGTTCCTGCTTTTGTGCCACAACCCAGCAACTACAATATTACGATGGTTCTAATGGTCTGTTTCACTTTGTTCATTTACCTATTAATTTTGGCAATGGCATATTTCATGGAACATAAATTTCATCCTCTGAAAACATGACAACCTGTAGTACAATATGGTCAGACAGATTCTGGAGCTTTGTACAGAAGTAAAATGAATTGTCCAGGGTGGCATTTTGGAAAGAACATACCTCCCTCTGGAGGCATCGGTTGTATCTAAGGTGATTACTTCAGCAGTAATAGGATGTAATTATTCACTCAATAAAAGTCTGCTCCTATTAAATAGGTACTTCTAATGTTCTGCAGATTGGCTGGTGGCCCTAGCATGTCTCACAGAGGCAGTAAACAAAATGCAACACGATCGCTTTGTCTGAATCCAAAACATAAATGTGCACTAAGAAGGAAGTGACCCAGAAAGCTGTCATTGCTTTGAACCTGGACTCCAAGGGAAATAGGATCCCAAAACAAAACCTCAAAAATACTCATTGTTAGGAAGACCTTCCTCAGTTCAGTGACAGATACTAAAATGGCAGAACAAATGGACCAAACTGACTTTTCACAGCCAAAGAAAAAGCCAAAGGGAGCTTAAACAGAGCATACTTCAGGAGAAGACAATCCCACCTTCTGCTCTTATACTAGCAGTCAGTCACAAATACCTCGCTCTGAGGAACAGCCCCTAAACATCTGTTATGCACCAAAAGTTTCATCTGAGAGCTTGAAATCACAGTGGCAGCGGGAGGTAGCAAACAATAATATACAAAAATCCTTTAGCTCAATGGTGAAAAGATTAAACAATACTAACTTGGATTGTCAGGCCTGGTGCAAGACGACTATCCCAATAAGTTCATTACAGTTAACTATTCTTTTCCTCCTAACCTATATAAACATATCTACATAAATATGCAAACACATACTTTCCCCAAAAGAGCGCACTGTCTATATCAATAATTTTATGGACTGCAGTGACCATTCGAATCGGAAGATAAAAGTTAGTATTTAAAATAAACTCATCATGTAACTGATGCTAATTTTTCGTCAGAGCCACTTTTCAGATCTCCGCTCATTTTTTAAAACATCCTATCGCAGGCTTGGACTCATTGGTAAAACAAACCTGTAAGATCTGATTTAGGTTCAGTAACACAAAATTGAGCAAAAGAACAGACAGAAATTGTTATAATCTTTTCCTTCCCATCAACAAGTGCCACTATGAACATTTTAATCACATCAAATGAGGCAGCTTGAACAAAAAGAATAGAAAATGGCTACTGATTGCAGACTAAACTACTGGGAGCACTTTTCATGCACCATTAATGTTAATATATCGGAATCACTACATGTTGTAAATTAGACATGTCATTTTAAACTTTTTGGCAAACCAAAGATGCAGAGGAAGGGGGGACATGGAACTACGCATCTTGGACAGTACATGAAGCAGACAGACGCTGCATCTAGCACAGCAGCATTTGTCCAAAGTTCAGCTGAGTTTAGGATATACATTTGGTTTAAGTTTTTTCTCCTATCCTGTGGAGGAGACAGACATTTCGGTAACTGGGATGGTGAGAAACACATGCATCTGCACCTCATTTTAGCCCAAATCAAGATTTCCCTTTATCATTAGAACATTTGGAGTCAGGAGAAACTGTATAGTACTCTCTAAACCCTACTGATTCTAGTGGGATTTAGATATTAAACTCAACTTATTTTTCTAGAGAAATTAGACATATATGAACACGCCACATGAATGTGCACATGAGTATCCATTGTTCAAGTAACTCATGAACACACCGGTTCATTTCAAGTATATATGACTGAGAAATATGTTCCTACAGATTTCAAGTACTGCCTAAACAGAAAACAGAGAGATCCTCCTATTAGCAAGCCTAAGAAAAGGTTGCAATGCATTTTCAATCCCTGGTAGATATCAGAAAATCCATACAGAAGCTCTCTCAACACTAAAGTACAAACCCATAGTGGGAAAAAGGCATCACTTATTATTCCACTATTCATTGAACTATTGTTTTAGCAAAAATTAACAAAGAATATTCTACACTGACAGAAAATAAGTACCACAGATAAAATAACCAAAAACTGTGTAGTTGGGCTACAGTGCAAAATCACAGCTATCTCCACTCACCTGGCTAAGTATACCAAATAAAACATTATACACCACCTGAACATACCATTACCTCCCTTGTAAACTTGTAGATCAAGAAAAATTCACAGAATCATGCCTTTCTAGATAAATCACCATAACTGGTGATCAGATCACTAAAAAACCCAAATGTACACCTAAGGGATGACATAAATGACATGTTCATTCTTCCACTTGAAGCACAAGGGAAGGCAATAGGTACCTATATAAATTTCACATTTGGAGTATAAGACTTCAGAGTTCATGTCTGAGGAAACACTCTTCTTATGGCTCTTTTTTTGTGTCTATGCAAACCTGGCCACTGGTTTTAGGGAGGTACTTTCAAATACATCTAATGGCACATACCAGTTTCAGGCAAAATTTTCACCAGTAGCATCCTGATGCCTCAGTTTTCTTCTCTGCTAAATAAGGTAAGAAATCTACCTTTAGACAGTATAGATTAATTGGTTAACCTTTCTAAATGTTAATGTTAAAAAAAAAAGTTTCCTTCTGGGACTTGTGAATTCTGCTCTTGAGAGCAAAGGAAGAAGGTGCTTGATGTTGCTTTGAGTCCTGGACAGCTCAGGCAGGAGCACACCCCTTGGCTAAATCAGTCCCCATTAAAGTCTGAGCCTTTCTTTTATCAAAGGGGGTTGGAAAAAATTTTAGGCTCAAAAGCTTTTTCATTTTTGTTCTCAGTCTTTCTGGCCCGGCAGATATGAAAAAAGCTTCTCTAAAGAAAGTTTTAAAAGGTTTGTTTTCTTTCAAGTAACTGCATATTTCTACCTGTTTGTCACGTCTCAGTCAAATCTGATCCTCCACAAATCAGTCTGCATTTCGCAAAGGCAAATGATTCTCAATTGCTTTTAGATGCTTCTTGGGAGGAGATGAATTACACAACTTTTTCCCCAAAAAGTCTCGAGACGTTTTCTCCAAGCATGCTTGCTTGCCCCCTATATTTTTGTTTCATTTTACAAAAGAGTAACAGGCACTTAGATCAGCCACTTTAATGCTCCACTCAGCATCAGATGGTTAACATAAGCAAAACACTGAACTAAATACTCTTAGGGAAGGCTCTTGTTCTGTTGCTGTTTGAACACCAAGCACAAAATTCTGATCTAAAAATTAATCTGAAAATACAGCATTCAGCTAATCCTTAGGTTGTTCTTTCCCCGTCTCTGTAATCACACTTTCAAAAATAGAAAATACATTTCCCCTAGGCTATCTCCACACTGTAATGGTGTTAACCTTCCTGGACTTAAGATTTCCAAAAAATTAGTGCGAGTCTAATACAATCCATACAGAATAAAATCTTGACTCCTTTATTCCATAGTCATACACTTTCTTTTCTCCTAACTATACTACAGAATTTAATTATGCCATTGTACATTTTTTGTGTAGCCTCTTAACACCTCTGTCTTCCTGGATAGTTCAGACCAACTAAAGAAAAATCAAAGCATATGTGCTCAGTCCTATTCACTTGCTCCATCCCATCTGATCTGAAAGTATCTTGCATTAGATATACTTTTTTCCCCAAATCTGTAATAGGAGTCAAACCCAAAACACACATAAAACTGAGACATTACAGCCCCAAATGCTTTGCTATGCTCAAATATCATGTGAATAGAAATGTAAATTACTATCGCTTCACTCATGTGGCATCTTGGTAGAAGTGGTCAGCTGAGAACTCCTCCACTGCTATGATTTACATCTTCTATTATCCAGGATCAGAAAACATCACTCTCTGCAATGGCCCAAATTTGACAGAGAAATTAGTTTAATGTCAGCAAGACAGTTTGAGTCTAATGGAGCCCAAGATGCACAAAGTAGGACAGCTGAATGAACCAGACAAATGATGAGAACACGCTCCCTGCTGTGACTCTAATGAGGAAGTAGGCACACTTTTCTGCTCAGGCAGCAGTAGTGCTTTCTTTCTTGAGTGGTGGACAGGTTGCTGTCATAGCTAATGACCCATTAATACAACAAGCCATGGATTAGCTGTTTGTTTCTAATTGCCATTGTTTATTTATTGTTAACAATATGCTGAGTCCTGCAAATTAAAAAAGCCTATCACTGCTCATGATTAAAGGAATGCTAGCTGAGATAGACTGAAAAAATGTGTAATTCTTTCCTTCAAATTGTGTATGAATAGATTATAGGACTGGGTTTCTCAAGCCAAAGGTATCATAAAGACATGTTTGGTTCTGGCACATGTCTCATAAAATTATCCACTTCCAAACTCTTTATTTGGACTACAGAATTCCCTGAACAAAAGGTTTCTTCACTACTGAGGTATAAGCATATAGCACCCCATAGGTTTCAGAGGTGGAGGAAAAGGTATCATCCACTTTACTCTAAAACAGAGGTTCTTTGGGAACAGAAGTCCCAATATAATGGATTACAAAGGTTACAAAAGTAAACCTTTTGCAGCATCAGTTCACAGTACCACCAATAGCAGTTCGTATAACAACTTCCAGATTCCAGGTTCAAAAGCTGTTGCCTAGGTCTACCTTTCATTTACCTGTCCTATGTGTCTTCATTTATACACCTGCCAGGGTTCTTATATTGGAAGAGGCACTTTCCATGTCAGTAAGCCACCAAATATCTATTCACTTTGGACTGATTTTTTTTTTTCTAGGTAAACTGCAAAAGGTCTCTCTCTCTCTCTCTCAAAAAAAAACCAACTCATTCAAGGGAGGAAAAAAAAACAACAAAACCCCAACAAAAAATGAACAGCAATATCCAGTGACAGCAGAAGCAAACAGGAGTTCCCATAGAAGCTCCTTTCTCAATACTTTATCAGTCTCCACACTTGAAAAAGTATTTTAAATTCTTCTGACCTATTGTCTCTAAAACAAACACAAAATTCTCCAGTGATCACTTGAAATAGCGCCAGGAGACTTCAGAATTATTCTGGGTAGCATTAAGCCGATCCTCTCCTGCACTGCGGTTAAAGAAGGGAGCATTTCCTCCCACTGAGTTAGAAACCATCCAGTACATAACTGAGCAAGAACCTCTCCCAATGTCTTTCCCATCTCTTGGGCTCTTGGCTGCATTATGATCTCAGAGAAGCACAATGAGACTAGGGTAGAAGTTATGCAAGCAGCTGCCATTCTTTCCTTGGCATCTGTAGCACACTCTACCTCACTGCCAGGCAGGAAGGACCAGATATGGCAAGAGAGGTAAAGGGTCAAACACTGGGATAATGATATTTCCTTTATTCACAGGTACATGCATGCTAGATGCTAAATTACCTCCTCCATGAAGCAAGTTTTTCATTCTGCTTAGACAATTTGCATTTAATCAGCTGCATACTACTGACAATATAACACCCCTAAATCTCTCTCTACAAATAAGGCCTCATGTTGCATCACTATGGCAAACTCTGTTCAAAAGTTTCTAAATATAACATGAGTTATCTAGAATTTTGCTTGTGAGAAGCTGTCAGAATTTCCACTTTCGAGGGGATAAACAAGGTATAGTGGGGGAAACATATAGCAAGTCAATCATTCTCAAGAAAGATATTCTAATCGCCCAAGAATAATTACAACACATAATCTATACCTGCCACCTATCTACCACTCCTTTCAATACGAGCCACTTTTTGAGGGCATACTGCCCTGTTCTATGTTTTGTGCAATGATAAATAGCCTCCTGTTAATACAATAACAATTCAGAGTTATTTTGTGCAATGACAAATAGTCTCCTGGTAATTCAGTAACAATTTAAAGTAACTGGAATGATAAAATGGAAATTATATTTGAAAGGCATAAAATAATAATGAACAGTCATTTACCTCAGTGGTAAATGACTGCTTGTTAGAGGCCATTTTATAACTTCTCATGGTACATATATGTAAAATACTTCATCAAAACCCAGGTTTCACACTCCCTTCTCCATAAAGATTTACATTGCTCTAAAAAGCGATGTCCCTGTTATATGAAACCTTGGTGCAAACCATACCTTAAGCACTCTGAGTCACTTCTGGTGAAAAAAAGTATTAGAGCTACTGGATGAATGCAGAACACTTTCACTACATCCTACAATACCAGAACTCAGTGCACTGAGTAAAACAGTTTAAAACACATTAAAAGAAAAGTATCTTTGTATACAACAAGTAGGGAACTCCCAGAGCTTGCTTCCTTAGGAGCCAGACAATATATTAATGTTCAAAATGTGATCAGACAAATTTATGAACACCAGATCCATAATAGATATTAAAAGGGATTGGCAATGGCATAAACTTTACGGCCCTTAATAGAGCAACTGTGGGCAATGGGAACATATTGAGGGATGTGCTGAAGACTTACAGAGTTGTGTATTCACACTAAGCTGCATGCCTCCAGCAGCCACTATTGGAGGCAGGACCCTGTAGGAAATTTCTTAGCATCTTATGCTCTGACATCACTGGAAGTCTCATCTGGAACTAAAGAGTGAGCCTGCACAGATGAAGAGCTCTAGTAACGTACAGGGCATAGATAAAACACCACTGAACTGTCTCAGCTGCTGAATTCAGTCTAAACTCAGAAATTAGGGCATGTTCCCTGCTGTGACATAGTGCTACATCTTTTCCTCTGATAATAGACATATAAAATGCAAATGCAGTGGTTCACAGGTAAGGCCAAACATCTGTTTGGCATAAGGGCTCACAGACCTGGAGACAGCACATGGTGCAACTCTGCCCTGAGATACCGGTTTATATGCGAGGCAGAGGGAAGGAGGTGGAAACCTGGGTGCAAGTCATATAATACGGGGACTTGACAGATCTGAAAAAGTTCAGGGAAGAGGTGTGTAGATTAGGATGGACGTTTGAAATCAAAGCTTAAAGTGACATGGTGTGGGAAGGGAAGGGAGGAAAAAATATCATCTTAAAGACATTTCTTTGATTTTGTTGTAGGACTGATCTTTTCTCAGTCCCTGCCTACACAAATGTGCTATGAACTTGACAGACTGTCAGCCAAGTATTGTAAAGCAAGCTATGCTGCCACTGATACAGCCGTCACTGTGTTAAGTCCTTGATATGGTGGATGTGAGGCAGCTTCCCAAATGTTAAGCCTTTGAGCACACCCACTACTTCTAGAAAACTGAGCACATTCAGCCAGAACTGAGGTTTTATTCAGTTAATAAAAGTACTTTCATACCTTCAAACATCTTGCGTGTTAACAGTTTAATTAAAATTACAGGTGCACACATGCACCTATCCTTGTATGCATACCCTTTTCTGAGGCATTACCTGAGATACTCCACAATAAAAGGAAATTAGAGCCCCAGGGACCTAAATTTCTTTTCAGATTCACAGAATACAGACAGCACATTTAGAGGTAGCCCAAGCTTCCTGCCCACCCCCCTCTCTCCTGCTAGCTTGTCTCAGTCTGTGCTTCTAAGGATAAGGCAGTGCTAAAGTCTACAGTCTTTTGCTGAGTGTGAATGACTTTCCTAATTAATGCCAACTGTCAGATTTGCTCTAGTTATGTGAGTGTTTCTCCAACAGGCATGGAGAAGTCACAAGAGACTTGCAATTACTGGTCATAAATTATGTTTCATTTGCCAGCATGACGAGAAAGCCACCTATTCCTTTCATGAACAAACATCTATTCTGATGTTCACAGACCTCCCAAAAAATCTATCTGATGGCAGAGATGTACAAAAATGCAGTTCAGAGCAATTTAATTTCAGTTTTCAAAGACATGCTTGCAGCTAAGCTGTAGTATGACAGTGAGAACTGATAAGGCTGTTCCAGACAGCAGGAGGTGGATATGAGTAAACTCTTTTGCCAACTGCCAGATTGCATGTCTGACACATTGTAGATCTAAATCCAAGTAACTCAATGGGGAGACTATGCTGAATCACACTCACTGGGGATGTGCCTGTGTCTTCAGGGCAAGAGGTAGTAGGAAGAGAAGAGAGACAAATTCCTTGATATAAACTGGAACAATTTAAGCAAGCCAGGAGCCTCTGTTGTTTTGTCTCTGAGGCAGCCCAGAGTGCCATGCTTGTCCCTTTGCCAAGGCATGTGATTTATTTTTTTTTTCTTCTTACCCCAATGTCAGAGCTGTGAAAGCCAAAACTGCTATGCAGCAACACACATCTTTGCTGGAGAGTAACATTATGAATGCAAAAGGAGAAAGTAGTCTTTTTACTGCTTCGCTGTGAAACATGATAGTGTTTAGGTCCTGAAGACAAGGATTTAGGATTTTGGTGCTACCAGCTGAGATATTCTAATCATGCATTCCATCTCCTCAGGAAAAAAAAAAAAAAATATTCCAAAACAAGAGGAAGTTCAGAAATGGATTAGATTCCTTGCAGGAAAGAGAAGTCCTATAGCTCTGTCAAGATCAGACACACCTTTGAGAGATGCCCTTCCATCAAGCATTCACAGCTGGGGTCAGTCCAGAGGTATTAATGAGTGGTGATATTCAGCAGGCTGGATTAGGTCATGTAATATTTCCTTCTGGCCTACGAATGCAGAATTATCATCAATAAACATGCACTGTATACTCATTTCTGAAGAAAGATCTGAAGTGTGGTTCATTAACCGTAATTAGACATTATGATACCCTGGCAACCCAAAGAGAACATAGGGCTTCAGGCATCCAAAAGCCTAGGCCGAATCAAGAAACAAAACTCAAAAGAGTTTTTATTTTTGTTCTGTTGCTCTGGTAAGCATGTTCCACATCTTGCCAAACTTACAGCTTTAGGCTATTGGGAAAGTTCAGGATGAAAAACTGATGGTGTAATTAAAAAACATACAACAGGAAGATAAAAGAGGGAAAAATGGTGGTTTCTGCCTCATGCACAGCACTGGTTTGTAAATTTTTTTTCTGACATATCATCTGGAGCTGTACTAAAGAGTTACGAGTTGTGCAATTCTTGTGTTGTCAGCTATGACAGGGGCACAGCAGCAGCTGTAAGAGCACATGTTGGGCTGCTGGACAGCATCCATGCGTCCTCTTCCTTGAAGAGTCAGAGTCACAACCTTGGTCCTGGACAACTGTAGAAGGAGCTGCCTGTAAGGAATTGTCTTAGCCAGTCTGCCAGTTAGTATAAAATAGTTTAGATATTATCAGTTTACACAAGATTATCTTTACTTCTTTGTTTATTATCTTTTTAGTAGCAAAGGAGAAATGTGTTTGGATCCTTAAGAAGTGTCCTTTAGAGAGGCACCATGAACAAGAGGTATCTCACAATATACTAATACTGTACCAAGTACCTCACAGAAATGTGTAAAATGTAGACTTGACCTAATATTGTGGCCTTCATCTTCAAAAAAATGTGTTTCAGAAATAATCACTATGTGAAGATATCTTTTTAGTGTTTTCAGTGTAGTGTGGGATACAAAAGCCAGCAACACTGAAAGTATATTTAAGACATTAATTCCCACTCTTTATGAGCAGTTAAGCCTGCATCTTGTTTTCCCTTTGTGCTTTACCCTGGATGCTGATACTAACATTGCTTGTTTAAAATATGATTAGCAATACAAGCAGTTCTTGGCTGGTAAATTCCGACAATAAAGGACAGGTTTCAAAAATAAACTTACTGTAAGTCGTTTGACTACTGGATCCATAAACATTCAGTGTTATAGGAACTTTGCTGGAACCAGGCAGATCTATGACACATCTCATTAGGCAATGTATTTTTAACACAATAGGAGCTCCCATTGCAAGCTCCCCTTAAGGCTTTCTGTGAGATTTTTTCTAACCTACTAAGAAATTTAAGAGTTGCTAATCAAAGAATCACCAGGACCATACAGACAAGCAACCAGATGAGACTTTGAAGACGTGCAGAAGCCTACCCTTAATGTCCTTCACCTCTCTGGATAAGCAAATGTAAAATCCCAACCTCAAGACAGAGTTGACTGGAAGGCAGCCGTTCTGAGTAGCCACATGAAATTTAGTACTGCAGAGAAATGCAAACTGATCAGACCCTGTGCTTTCTTGTTGTTGCTACATTAATCAGGGCAAAAAGCTTATTCCTTCTACCATGAGGGTAACATTAGTTTTGCCCAGCAAGTGTCTGTCAAGCACATTAAACATCATATTCAGGGCTGTGGGACTCAGAAAAGGGCACACTCCTTCTCTCCAGAAACTTTGTAATCTGGAGCAATCTGGATGCTTTTTACCTTTAGCATACAGTTAAAAACTGTAAATGAATAAACACATCAATTTACTATTAGCTAAATACAGCTTTTGTGGTTTCTAAGTAGTACTTTCCATTGTAGAAGTTTTCAGAGCTCTTGTACACATGAACTTACAGAGTGGAAACTCCGTGCAGAGCTCTTACTCTCTTGTATCAGAGGACACACTTCAGAGTGTTTTCCAAGAAGGCTTTGGTGGGTTGACCTTGTCTGGACACCAGGTATCCACCAAACCTGCTCTAACACCACCCCTCCTCTACAAGACAGGGGAAAGAATATATAACAAAAGCCTTGTGTGTCAAGATAATGACAGGGACAGATCTCTCACTAATTCCTGTCATGGGCAAAGCAGACTCAACTTGAGGATAAAATTAATTTAATATATTACCAATCAAATCAGAGTAGGGTAGTGAGAAAATAAAAAAAAAATCTTAAAACACCTTCTCCCCAACAGTTTCTTGTTCCCAGGCTCAACTGTACTCCCCAATTTTTCTAATTCTTTATCCCCAGCAGTGCCAGGGACAGAGAATGAGGGTTGCAGTCAATTCATCATGCATTATCTCTACTGCTCTTCCCTCCTCAGGGGGAAGACCCCTCACTCTCCTTCCATGCTCCAGTGTGAGGTCCCTCCCACAGGAGACAGTTCTCCACATCTTTCTCCAATGCGAGTCCTTTTCATGGGCTGAAATTCTTCATGAACTACTCCAGTATGGGTCTTTTCCACAAGTTTTAGTCCTTCAGAAACAGACTTGCTTCAGTGTGGGTCCGCCACAGAGTCACAAGTCCTGCCAGCAAACCCTCTCCAGCCTGGGCTCCTCTCTCTATGGGTCCACAGGTCCTTCCAGGAGCCTGCTCCAGTGCAGGCTTCCCACAGCATCCCAGCCTCCTTCAGGTATCTGCCTGTACAGGCATGAGGTCCTCCATGGGCTGCAGGTGGATATTTGCTCTACCATTAACATCCATGGGCTGTGGGGGAACAGCCTGCCTCACCATGGTTTTTACCATGGGCCATATGGGAATTTCTGTTCTGTTGGCTGGAGCACCTCCTTCCCCTTCTTCACTGACCTTGGTCTCTGCAGAGTTGTTTCTCTCACATATTCTCACTCCTCTCTCTTCAGCTGCAGTTGCTGTTTTGGTTTGGGTTGGATTTTTTTCCCCTTCTTAAATACATTATCACAGAGGTGCTAGCAACCGTCACTGGCAGGCTCAGCCTTGGCCAGCAGCAGGTCCATCTTGGAGCCAGCTGGCATAGACTCCATTTGGCATAGGGAAAGCTTACAGAAGCTTCACACAGAAGCCACTTCTGTAGCCCTCCTGCTACCCAAACCAATACAAAGGTAAAAGGCTTTTCACTCTATTCTGCATTACTACTATTCATTTTAGTTGATGATGTGGCCTGTATCTACTGTATAATCAATAAGAGTTAACAAGGAAAAAATTGGGATCATGGCACTTACTTGGGGTATTCAGAAGACGTGATTTTTTGCAGTGGTAGGCTGCCTCCTGTTCGCAGTCCTCTGCACTGTTTATCATGGCTTCAAGCTGCTCTGTGCTGCTGTTGTAGTTAAAGGACATGGTGTATGGTTTCTCGGAATCAGCTCCTTGCACTCTGGTTAGTTCTGTGTTGTTGTGCTGCAACGTAGTCCAGATCTTATCTTCTGTTAAATGAAAAAGATTGAATGGGACATTAACAGCAAAAAAAACTTGCAACAAGCAAAAAACCACAATTGAAATCTAACAATTTACTGCACTGGAGAGAGCCACATTAGGACTCTGGGCTCCAAAATGGTCACACTGTGATGAAGACCTACTACAGATCAGTGCATCCCAGACAGAAGTTTCTCCCTGAACCAGCTCAAGTAAACACTACAGAGCCTGCTTAGCAAGGGAGAACCTACAAGTTTTGGGGGAAACCACAGGAGTCTTCAGTATCTGCTATTGCCAGGTATCTGAAGGAAATCAGATACCTTTCAGCTGGCTTTGGCCCTGACAGAAAAAAATAATACAGCTCATGAGGGTAACACTTATTTTTTGCAAACATAGCTGTAACTGAGAGCACAGCCCATGCTATTATAACAAGCAGAGAACTGTGGCTGATGAGCTGGCACAAACTCACCACAAACAGAAATCACAAACTCTTGCAAGTAAGCTAAACCAGCTCGCTGACCAGATGCGAGATCACTCATTTTACTCAGTTGTCAGATTTTTCTACCTATAACTTGAATGATACCCTGCTTGGATGCTGGTACAGACCAACATATGACTCAGCATCTGTAGCTAACTGTAAATGTTGATGCTTTTTCCATGCTGGGGAGTCCATTTTCATCTTCTTCATTGCATTTACTGGCAAAAAGAGGGATTTCATAGCTGACAGAAAGCAGAATCTAGGCTTAGGCACAACCTGCACCTTAACAACCCAGCTCACCACCAGCATTAGGGTTGGCACAATAAAGAGAAAATCACAATTAGAAACAACTACTTTAGCAGGGAGGCTGTTTCCCAGCTGGTTCTGGTGAGATAGCAACAAGCAAGGTAACAAGGGCAGCCTGAAGAGCCTATCCACCCAGCTGACCCAGTGTAAAAGATTTACTCTCTAATGAGGATTCACAGGACTGAGCCCTACATACACATGCTCCACCATGTTATTAAGGGTTACAATCAGTACATTCACTCTCTATCAAATACTCTCCTTGCCTAAGAAGGTTACAAGATACTGACACGGCAAAAATTTAAGGAAGTAAATTTTAATCATTTGCCAAGAGGAAGGTTTCAATCTCACTTGTAGAAATATATGGACAGTTAAAGAGGAAGAGGCAAAATGTAGGCAAGAGATTTATGTTTTGTTATTCACGCTTCAACAGTGAAACCCTGGAAAAAACTGAAATGGATCTTTAATAAATCAGTCTTAAAAACTATGCATTTAAGTATTCAGATGGTTTTACCAAATTACCTGGTCTAAGTTCCAGCACAGCATGAGCTTCCCTGTTACTCCCCAATATACTGGCACGACAAGCCCAGTAGCTTTGTGGTCACTGCACTGCATTGCAGTTGAAGTATTTTTTTTTTATTGAATTACAAATATCCCACAGATTACTTCAACAGAACTCTAATAGGTATATAAAAATCCTAAATGGGCTATCTGTGCAAAGATACTCAGATGATTTAATGGTGTGTCATTATGGAGGCATTTATGTGACAGGCAAGTAACAACAACCATCTGGAGACTATTTAAAGAGGTCTGTTCCAAGACCTCGTTGCAAGTTATGGAGAAATTACTCTCCCAGTAATGTATGGCATTAACTGTAAGGATAGTTTATGCTCAGAAAAACAGACTTTCACTCACAACATTCTAATCATTTCTGTGATGGCAGACAAAAAGGGTTTGCTCATAGATCTGTAATTCTGTGGTTCTTACTGAGTTCAGGATGCTGCCTGTGGATCCTTTCAGCTGGAGCTCAAAGAAACACTGCTACGATGCATGATACACAAAAGTTAGATTAGAATCACAAGAAATATTACAAATTTATTGCTTGTAAGACTTGCCCCAGTGGTTATCATAGTCAACATGGTAGCACAATACCCTGCACAGTCCTGCACATATATTGCTTCCAGCACAATATAATTCAAAGACTTCATAACACACATCTTGTACATCTGAAAGTAGTGATTCTTATCAGCCAGAAACTCTTTGTTTTTTTCTTTTTCTCTCTGAAGGATTGACATGAACAGACTGCTTTTTTCAGATGCAGCTAAGGGTGAGCTAACTTTCCTTCCACTGAACATGACAGAAGTTTAACCCCTGCCTCCATGGAAAAAGCTACTAAAAAGACAAACATCAAGTTGCTTATGCTGTAAGCAAGAGGTAAAACCAAGTGATGATGGAATGAATTAGTTGCTGAAATTCTAGAAGGGCAGTCATAAGCTCCTCCCCATTGAGAGTTATTAACATCATTTTGAGAAACTGCAGTAAAATCAATGCTCACAACAGTGGCTACAGCACTGCTCAGGCAATATAACAGCCTAATGCTTGAATTTCAGAGGGGTTAACACTACTGTGCTTTCCAGGCTGTGTACAGGTACACCAGGAAATCCTGTGTGGGTACCTAAAAAGCAAAAAGCATCAAGATCTAGTAATTTAGAAGCAACAAAGGGCACTAGGAAAAACTTAATAAAAGTAGCATAGCATCAAACAGTCTTCCCAGCCAGTGTAGGAAATGTAATTAATTGTCATTTGAAACAAGGTTGAACAAGACACCAGTGGATATACTATCAGTGACAAGCACTCATTAACAAGTGTGTTGGACACACACTTTGTTATCCATATTGTTGAACAATATGACACAACTTTCTCTTAATTTCCTCTGTGATTGAATTTTTAATGGTCTTGTTATCTTGTATTGAGCTGCACTCAGACGTCCCTCCATATCTAAACTTTGACATTCAAGAACTGCTCTTCTCCACAGGATCTTTTAGAATTAAGAAGCTAACTGCAGATTTTCCATCCTCTAGTTTGGAAATGGAAGGGAAAAAACAAATCGAGTTTCTTTCTGTACTCAAAGTAATTGTGATTTAGCAATTATATCAGATCAGAGAGCTAAAAAAAGGTAATAGCAGAAGGGAAGAATTCCAGAGGTACATTTCAGACATTTCCTAATCTACACATGCCTGATATGTTATGCTTATGACTTTTACAAATCAGTTCTGTGCTTTGCTGGTCACTTCAAAGATACCTTCTATGCTCCATAAGTAAAGGTAAGCATCAGTACAGCTTCTCAAAATACATATATATGTTCAGCTCACTGATTTAGTGAAAGTCAGAGACAGCAGCAAGCATACCCCCTAGGATGGCAAAAGCTACTGCCATTCAAAAGTTTGTTTCTTTTCCTTATGCACAGCTGGTTTAGCAAGAGCACAGAGAAACACATCCTCTGCTACTTTTTTTAACAAACAAATATCCCCCACACACACACCCCCCCCCAAAACAAACAAAAAAACCATAAACAAAACAAAACACACAACAGAGAAAGTTCATTCTTTCAAAAAGGACACCCTTTTGTTTACATGCAGCAAATGTGTCTAAAATTTATTTAAACTTTATTTTGCTTTGGACAGGGTCAGATAGATGACACTACTCCCTCCTGCATTTCAGCTGACCTTGGGGGACAACTAGCTAAGAGATAAAGGGCTGTAAATTCCTGAACCATTCCAAGACAATAGCGAGACCATGTGCACCCGCTTCTTCAGGTCACACAAAAATAAACACAGCCATTCATCTGAAGACCCTTACCATTCGGGTCAACCCTTGGGGTTTATTGAAGCACCATTTTCTCCACCTCAAACCCATCAGTATGTGCAAAAATATTGTACTATTTTCTCAAATTCACATACACAAGTTTAGCGAGGGCTGCTTTCAGAATACAGCTGCCTACCTCAGAATGAGGTCGAGGAATCATAGAGTTAAAGCTCGATCAGTGTGTATTCTGCAGCCTAATGACAACAATCTGGGAGCTTGTATTTCAGGCATGCTTCAATCAGGACATGCACACAGATCACTACAGCTAGAAATCAGTGCAACAGCTGTCTGCAACTTACCTCTGTGACTTGCACATGCCTTTGCAGAAGTATACCTCTGCATGGATTCTGCCTGTGGCTTTTGAAAAATGCACTTTGTCCAGGTTTGAGTGAGAACAGAGCTAATTCTGTTCAGTGATTTTTACTTTTTAGCTCAGTTCTTCTAACTGCACTTTCTGAAGTCAGCAGCCTGTTTTCACAGGCAGTGTCTGCTGCCGGCAGTGATAACACCCCATGGTTAGAGTTACTACCAAGGATTGGTGTGCAGACCAAGGCCACTGCTGGATTGGGGGGTGCAGGAAAGTGACAGGCTGCACCTGCAGGGAGGAGCAGACAGAAGAGGTGACCCTAAACTGACCAATGAGATATTCCATCCCATATACGTCATATTCAGTATAAAGCTGAGGGATCAAGAGGGTCTCTCTCTCTCTCTCTAGGGACTCACGGGTTCTTCTCCCCTCTTGGACCACTTCGCCATCTTTGCTTGGCTTAGGTCCTCTTTCAATTCCTTCTTTGGAGCATCCAAGGAGGACTCTGTCCATTCTGCCTTTGATCCCAATCGGTGTGTTCCTGAATCTGGTACCAGAATCCAGTTCCTGAACACAGCTCCCATCTGCTGTGAGGCCCAGTCTGGGACTCCCCCGGTGCCTGCTCCACAGCTGCCATGGTGACGGTGATGTAATTACCACTGGGGGATTTGGTTCGATACTGGTTTTGTATATGTTTTTATATATTCCATTATTATTGTTATTATTTTCATTAAAGCTGTTCTAGTTTCCTTTTCTAATCACTAAGTCTCTCTCCCTTGATCCCTTTCTCCTCCCCCTTGGGGAGGGAGGGGGGTTAACAGAGCATCTGTTACAGGTCTAAGGGGCCACCCAGACCCTGAACTGTGACACACTTCAATTATTGCTCCTATTTTACAATACAAGGATTGGTTTGTTGTGGTTTTGTGGGTTTTTTTTGGTGTGTTTGTTTTGTTCTTTTTTCCTTAAAAAATGTAAAATATTACAAAGTCTTTATTCTGTTTTGGTTTGGTTTCATTCTATTTTTAGGCAGTGACACTGTAATCACAGATGCAAACATGTTGAGTACCACAAGCTCCTTCTAGCCATTTCCATGTGTGGAAACTCTTAATCTAGGCAGAGAACTCTCTCTTTCCCTTTATTTCAACAAAAAAAGTTATTATCATCTTTTTACATCTGTCCATACTATTTGTTTTTTTTCATATTTACTGAATTTAATGAATGCTCCCTGCACTTATGAATTTGCAACGAGAATGAAAAACCTGTTCTCCAAGCAAAGGTCACTGTTTATTTTTACCTTGTATTATTCCATTTTATTATTTTATTACTTTCTCAGCTCGGTAAAATTTCAAACCATACACAAGCTGAAAGTCATTCAAAACCCAGCAGGAGAGTGCAGTCACATCTTCTACTGTATAACCTGGAATAGTGAAATGCAGCCTTGAAAGTAGGTTTCCTAAACGCCTGTTAAATTGTTCAATAATTCAAAGGTGACAATGCTTTAATTTCAGGGTAATGCTACAGCTTTATGAATTCACAGTTTTATTTAATGGTCCAATTTACTAGGATATTATGCTGCCTGTGTTTGGTCCTAGGAGATGTTTTTACAGCATGGGACTGCAAGGCATTCAGCACATTTTAGACCCTCTGTTTAGCCTCACTCATACTTCTTTCATCTTGCTGGAAGCTTCCAAGTTGATTTTGATGGCACACAAATTAAATTGTGGGAAATTAGAGCAGCTGGAAAACTGGCTTTCAGTGAGTTCTGTATTGTCTAATTCTCATTTTTATTCTTCAAGTTGAAATATCTCCATGGAGCACATTTCACCCATACAAATGGCATCACTCCTTTATGATTTAGGAGGTTTGTCACAAAACAAGATTATTCAGACTGATTAAATTGCCAACAAGCCAAACATACGGTAAATGCTACATGAGAGAGACAAAAATTGCTCTGAGAATCCATATGATGCATTTGTTTCATGGTGCTCTACACTGAATGCAAACTATTGTCCTGAAAGCTGTACCTGTAACCACAGGAGTAACCATGCAAAATAAACTCTCCTGTTTGAACACTCTACTGTTTTAAGCTGCAGTGGGAGTTTAACCCAGCTGCTCTAAGACACAGCCCTCAAAGAATAGGAAAAGACAATTTCTAACTGCAAACAGCTTTAATTCACCGCCTCCAAGGAGGTGTTTTCCAAGTCTCCTATGAACTGCACCCATACAACTTTTTATTTTTTTTTCCTATCTACTGTGCTGTTTGGGGTTTTTTTTCTGCTTGCTGACCCAGCAATATATGTTTTTGCAGCTTGTTTTGTGCTCATCAGCCTCCTCCTAGTTTCTGATTCAGACACTTCCAGTGTAGAAGCACCTCAACACATTTCCAGGCAACCAATTCTGGGGGTGGGTCCCATCCTGTCAGTACTGCATGCAGCCCACTCTTCCATGGTACTAGCAGACTGAACAGACTGCCAGTGTGAATTCCTCAGGGATGCTCACGCCCAGAACCATTCTGTAGATCTTTCCTTGCAGTCAGTAGCCAACACCACACCCCTGGCTCCACAAACATGCTGCCCCATCCCTGGGAGAGTTTTGGTTTCCAGCTCTTTTACACCCTAAGCATGAAGTTTTCTCACTCTAAGCCCACAGCCTGAAGCATCTCTGTCAGCAGAGTGACCAGGCCAAGTGGCTCTGATGGATGAAAACAAGACATCTTCTGTACCCCCTTACACTCCAATTCCTCACGTTGTGCTGAAGCCCAGAAATGGCAAACCATTTTCCTGCCAACCTACCTTTTGAAGTTCCTCCATTTTCATGTTTTCTCTAATACAGGTTATCCAAAACAATCAGCAAGAAATATTCCTCTTCAAATATTGAAGAGGAAGTCACTGAACTACTTGCGAGTGTAAAATGGACCACTGTTCTCACATTCTCTGCACTTGTGATAACACTGTAGTCCCCTCTAACTCAGTCTCCATCTAAGGTGAATTTTGAGAGATTCAACATAATCACTATTCTGCTGGTTTATATGCCTTGTGGTGGCTCAGACATAGAAACATAGAAATGTCTGGGTTTGAAGGGACCTCTAGAAGTCATCTAGTCCAATCCCCTTGCTGAGAGCAGGGACATCCTCAACTTGAGCAGGTTGCTCAGAGCCTTGTCAAGCCTCACCTTGAATGTCTCCAGGGATGGGGCCTCAACCACCTCCCTGGGCA
>JANHFX010000585.1:49980-71004 GCA_027560015.1 Chloroceryle amazona | reverse complement strand
TCCCTGGAGCCTTCTCTTCTCCAGGCTGAACAATCCCAGCTCCCTCAGCCTGTCCTCATAGGAGAGGTGCTCCAGCCTCTTCATGGCCCTCCTCTGGACCTGCTCCATCAGGTCCCTGTCTTTCCTGTGCTGAGGGCTCCAGAGCTGGACGCAGTATTCCAGCTGAGGTCTGACCAGAGTAGAGTGGCAGAATCACCTCTCTCGATCTTCTGGCCACACTTCTTTTGATGCAGTCCAGGATGCGATTGGCCTTCTGGGCTGTAGGCACACACTGGCTGCTCATATCCAGCTTTTCATCAATCAGCACCCCAAGTCCCTTTCGTCAGGGCTGCTCTCTATTGCCTCATCCCCAAGCCTGTATTGACAGTGGGTATTGTTCCGGCTCAGGTGCAGGACCCTGCACTTGCTCTTGTTGAACCTTGTAAGGTTCACCTGGGCCCACCCCTCCAGCTTATTCAGGTCCCTCTGGATAACATCCTATCCCTCTGGTGTATAAGACAGCACCATTCAGATTGGTGTCATTTGCAAACTTGCTGATGGTGCACTTGATCCCGCTGTCTATGTCATTGATAAAAATGATAAACAGACAGGCCCCAGTATGGACCCCTGAGGGACACCACTTGTCAATGCTCTCCATCTGGACTTTGAGCCATTGACCACTACCCTCTGGATGTGGCCATCCAGCCAATTCCTTATCCGCTGAACAGTCCACCCATCAAATCTGTATCTCTCCAATTTGGAGAGTAGGATGTTGTGGGGGATCGCGTCAAAGGACTTGCAGAATTCCAGACAGATCACATCCACAGGTTGTTCCTTGTACACTGATGCAGTCACTTTGTCATAGAAAGCCACTAGGTTTCTCAGGCAGGAGTTCTGCTTAGTGAAGCCATGCTGACTGTCCTTGATCACCTCCCTGTACTCCATGTGCCTTACCAGACCTTCTAGGAGGATCTGTTCCATGATCTTCCCAGGCACAGAGGTGAGAGTGACAGGTCAGTAGTTCCCAGGGTCCTCCCTTCTACCCTTTTTGAATATAGGTGTAACATGTTCCTTCTTCCAGTCTCTAGGGACTTCACCTGACTGCCAGGACTTCTCAAATATTATTGAGAGTGGCTTGGTGACTACATCTGCCAGTTCATTCAGAATTCTAGGATGCATCTTGTCAGGTACCCTAGACTTATGTATGTTCAGGTTCCTCAGGAGCTAATGAACATGATTTTCACACACAGTGGGAGTGACTTCACCACCTTGATTCCTGCCTTGTGGTTTTTTAACCCGGGAGGAGTTGGGAGAGAGGTTGCCAGTAAAGACTGAGGAAAAAAAGTTGTTGAGAACCTCAGCCTTTTCATCATCTGTTGTCACTAGCTCCCTGTTCTTGTTCTTCAGGGGGGTATGTTTTCTTTCACCTTCCTTTTTTCATTGATGTACCTGTAGAAGCCCTTCTTGTTATTTTTTGGGTCCCTTGCCAAGTTCAGCTTCAACTGTGCCTTGTGTTGCCTGACCTCACGCCTACACAATCAGGTAGCATCTCTGTATTCTTCCCAGAATAGCCGTCCTTGTTTCCAATGTCTGCACAGCTCACTCTTACTTTTTAGCTTGACCAGCAAGTCGTGACTCAGCCATGCCCGTCTCTTCCCTTTCCTTTCATGCAGACATCTGCATGAGCCTGGAAGATAAGAACAGGAGCCCATAGAAGATCTGTTTTTCTTCTGATGCTGCACCAGGAGGCTGCGCAGGACATCTGCAGGTTTCCAGCATGACACTAGATACCCATGTCTGGGGCAAATGGATCCGCTCCTTGTAACTGAGACAGCTGGAGTGACTTTTAGAGAGCCATAGCTTACGTCGAACTTCCAAATACTACAAATGTGGGAAGTGATTAAATTGTAGTAACCTTGGTTAAAAGGTAAGGCTAGAGGAAAATATCTACTGTTACGTTCTTCCGTACTAATACTTCCTTGGGCACCTCCTGCAAGTGTGACAGTGAAGAAGGCCTGCAGGACTTCTTCTGTGATGCTCATCAGAAAAACATCAATTTTGATGAAAAAAGTAAGGCAAGGCAGATATTGACAGCACAATGCCTTTGACATAATATAAGCACTGAAGTTTTTTCATTTTATGAAGTTCTGGAACACTTAATGAAAATTCAAACCAGAAGTGAATAAATTGTCAGAAGTACAGTATGCCAAAAGACCTGCAGTGTTTGGGGCAATACACTGTAAATCTTTAACAGCCTTCTTTAATCTAAACAGTGGTGAATAATTTGTAAAGGATTCCCATTCATTTTCTCTAGTGATAGTCAATCACAATTACAGAGTGTAAGCTGAATTAAAAATAAAACAAAACAAAATGAACAAACAAAAAAGGCACTCCAAAAACTGCCTTAAGAAATTCAAAACCATAAAATCTCATCTAACTCCTTCTGAGAATCTCAGGGAGTTTCACGGAGTTCTTGTCCCACAATTATATAGTTGCAGGTATTAAAACTAGAATTAAGGGCATGACCTTCCTTCTCCTCCTCCTTCTCTCTGTTATTGCCTCATCCTAACCAGTGGCAGCCCTCCTTTCCATGTGAGTGTCTGCCAAGTCCATTGGAAAGATAACTCCTGGTGACTTCTGTATCAGTGTAATTGGTACACAAAGTAAAAGGACATGATTTCTTATGAAAAATGGATTAATGAATTACATAACCCGGGGTGGGGGGGGGCAAACTATTTAAGTAGTGGACAAATCTCTGGATAAGATACAATTAGCCATTGATCTAGTCATAGAAATTTCTAGGCATTATTGATTTGACAGCCCAGGGTCTGCATATGGTAAAACAGCTAAAGTTAAGAAGTACAGTGACAGAATGACCCAGGTGTATTGTGAGAAAATCTTTCCAATGGAAATGGAGAAGATGACGAAAGGTCATTACAAACACTTTCAATACGGGGCAGCAAATCAAGTACATGGAAGGGGATTGCAATGTCTATAGACTTTGCACTGGAGAATATGATTATTAACATTTAAGTAGCACTCCAGACAGATCAATACATTTCTAAGCCACAAGAGAAAAAGAACAAGCCTCACGATGACAGAAAGACTGCCAGACCAGAGGTTCAGAGGCTCCCTTAGCCATTTTCTGTATTGATTGTTATCAGTCACTTCAGTGGGAAGTGAAGATCAATTCAGCTGGGCTAATTATCAAACAATCGGCCAACAGGGAAAATTTCTTTTCCAGTGTTGATGGTTGTACATTACCCCAAACATGACAGTATACATTCTCTCTCTGAAAAAAAAAGTGTGGGTGTAGAGCACTGTGGATGATGGGAGAACCCAGGTAAGACAAGCAGAGCTAGTTCACATTCCCATGCAGTTGGCCCTGGAAACTATGTTCCAATGGTGCTGAATGCAATCATCCCAAATTAATAATCCCTGAACAGGTCCAAAAAAATCCTCACAGCGTCTCTCACAGCATCCAAATAAATATGATCATAGTTTGGGCACATGTGCCTGGTTCACTTCCTTCACACGCATGGCATATTTGGTGTGGATTCTTCATTGTTTCTTAGAACTGATGAATTTTCCTCTGAAAGTGACTTTGCTTCTTTTTTTTTTAAATCTACTATTGAGTTTGTTGTCTTTCACTGTCATTGAACTGTCTTTTTATTCATATTGTACAAAAACGCAAATTAATGTTGCTTCTGTCAATGAGATCCATCACTTTGGGTCTTCCCAATAAACAGCCCCGGACTATTTACCTTTAACCTCTCTTTGTACAGATATCTTCCTATGTCTTTAATGAGGTACATCACTGTTCCTGAAAACCAACAACATAATGTTCAACAACATTATTTTATTTTTACTAGAAAGAAACAGCCCTGAAGACAGGATCTTTCTGAAGCGCTTCACACGTTTCCCTTTTCTTGACCAACTTAAATAATAGCATGCCATCTACAATTTTTGACACCTTTCTTTTTCAGCCACTCCTTCAGACAATGAATAAACACATCTACCCACTCTTGTATCAGTAGATATCCTGTGACACTCTACCGCTAAACTTCTTGCCATGCTGAAAATGTGCTTTGTATTTTTTAATACTTACTCTTTTTTATTCTCTTCCTGCAAAATTTCCCTTCCCTTATTTTTCTCTCTCCCTCTTTGTCTTGGTACGATTGTCCAATTCCCTCTCAACACACATAACTGAAATTTTCTATTTTTTTCAGAATTTCTATTCAGCAGTGGGCTGTTAAATCAGGCTGCCTTCAGAGAAATCACTGGGACTGTAGACACAATAAATGAACTTGTAATGTTGATACTTCCCATATCCACACCACATATTGGATACCTATGACCAGACATCAACATGTGAGAAAGCTGTTGTTTATCTACCCTCATTAATAACTGGTTACAAACAAGATCCCTATCTGTTCAATTAAACAGGTAAAAATTTGAAATAATTTTAAACAAATGTAAGTGAACATTAAGGAATAACACCGTTCTCTAAATGCAATGGTGCTGCTCATTTCCGATTATCTGATTCTGTCTTTGAATTCATCCTTCACAGCTTCAAGGCACTGTAATTCTCAGAAGTCATTAGCTCACTGCACCTTTACTTTTAAGAGCACTAAATGAGTCATTTCCACAGATTTTCCATTCTATCTCCAAATTCCTCAGCCTGAACACATTTTGGGAATAAAGAGGTTACCACTTCTTGAACTGTATACAAAAAGAACTGCCAGTCTGAGTAAAAGCAAAGCTTCATTTAGCCCAGAAGCCCAACACTACCTTCAAGAGCAAACTGATACTCAGGGAAGTGAGGGAAGGCAAAAGTCTGTTCAGAAACTCATTCCCATTTCCCAGTGATCTTTGCTTTACAGCTGCCTGAGCTTGGAGCTGCAACTAAACCCCCACATTTAATTGCACTTTCTGAATGTATCAGACAAGATTGGAGCTTCTTCCAGCCTGATTTTACTCCCTGTGTTGATACACTAGTCCTGTGGTACTTAAATTGCAAGCTGAATTATTCATTGCATCAGGAAAAAGAAAACAAAAGAATGCCAAATCCTGCTATCTAGTAATTTAAATGTCCCTTAGCTCCTATATCATGAAAAATAATCAGATTTGCTTTCTCTATGCCACATACTTTCTCCACCATCTTTTTCATTTGTTTAGTCTCCTCATACATGGAAATCATTCACACTTCTGACCATCTACATTTTTCTATTCAAGGGAGGTGTGGTATGGATTTATATGACTGAACAATAATGACTTTTTTGTCTCTGTTGCTTGTAGGTCCCTAATAAAACACTGAAACTTTTTTTGATTTCCCCTGAATATTGATACTTTTGGAAAACTATGTAGGAGCATTATCTGAAAAGAGTAACAAATTCAGAATCCATCCCTGTGTACATAAAGTTGATATTTTTTTTTTCCATACTTTGCACTTAATCTGTTACTGTAAACATCTTTTTTTTAATCAACATAACAATAAAGTATGTTCCAGAGAGACAAAGCAGCTCTTGTGATCAGGGCACTCAAACCATATTTAGATGATACAGAAGCATAACCTAATTAATTGTACTTCAGATTCTCTGAACAATTGTAAAATAGTAATTTCTTTCTGTGTCTCAGTCCTCTATTATGCAATAGGAATAATAGAGATGCCTGTGACAAATGACCTTCCCCCACCTCAAATGAGACATCTAGGGGAAAAGAAGAGAAATATGAATAAGAAAAAGTTTTCCAGGCTAGGAGGTTCTGTCAGTTTTCCACATCTCCACTTTTCTCACAACCAAAAGAAAATAAAAATGTCAGCAAGTTCATTACAGACAGAGAGAAAATTAGGTATATGCTTTCTAGATTTCTGCCAGATAAAATTTATTTGAGAAAGCAGATGCTTTCTGCAAATAATTTGTCAAAAATCCTACTTCTTCAGCAGAGATAAAAAGCACTGACAATGTTTTGATCACACATATTTATATGATAAATAATGAACATGAGCACATTTCCCATACTGGAGATCAAGGAAGGATATTCAGACAGAAAGGTGAAACACTATTTCAATTCTTATGAGATTCAACAACAGTGAAGGAGACACATCTTATTAAATATTTGTCACACTTGAATAAAAAACATACTTAATAATTAACTGGTGTGCATTTAATTAACATAATGATTGCCCAATTAAATCAAAATGAAAATTTCATTTCAGACACTTTAAGTACAAGGAGATTAAGGATAAAATACGAATATCCTGAGTCCTTAGTTTTCAATACTGAGTCTGGAGGTGATATATAGAAAAGTAGCTCAACCAGAATTAGCAATTCAGAATGGGTAATAAAATATTATTTCATCCACACCTGGCCACAGGAAGCAAAAAATGCCAAACAGGAGTCAGTCTAGGAAATTTCCTCTCCATTTCAAAAATAAAAAGCAGAAAAGACATTCTGCCATCTACTCCAATCCACAATACAGGTTATGTAAACTTTTTTCATACCCTTGCATGACAACCCTATAAACAAAATGGGACCCACTTAAGGGGAGAATTTGCCAGACAGATATATTCATTTGAAACACTTTTTATTTTAAAACTACAGAACTGTAGGGCTCTTGCTCCACTACCTATGTCTTTGGAGTTCCTCCTTCTAACAGCATCATGACTTCTCCATACAGATACAACAATCAAGGTTTCTATTGTCTGTGACATCAAAGGCAGCACACTTGTGTAAGGGGAGCTATTCCTGCTTAAGTCAGACTGGAAGGGTTTACAGCTTTCTCAGTACAAGGAGTTTAATAATAATTCACAGATCTAGTGTTCTAGTAAAGCAGAGAAACTATTCAGTTACGAAAGAAAATTTGAGTTCCAAGTTTCTACATCTTTAGTGAAAAACAAACATTTCATTAAAACTTATATTATGAAAAATACATCAGCAGTAACCTCTATGAGGTGCAAATACCATTATAAATACAATTTAGCAACAGCACAAGGGGAGTACTTTAAACTTAGTTTAAAAATCCTTTTACTTAGATCCTATTTAAGGAAAAACCTCAGAGTTGAGCCTTAATTAATAGCAGTTCCCTGCTTTTTCCCCATTAATGAGAGACCTCTGATTGTGAGGTCATCTTAGTAGTACAATGATAGCCAAATAGTAATTAGAGACAACATAAAGCACTGAAGACAAGGTTAGTTCATTACCTGTTATATTGCAAAAAACACGAAGTGGTCCAAGTGGTCCACTTCCATCAGAATCAATGTAGAAGAAACCTGACGTCTTCCCTTGGTGTCGGTAAGCCTCACAAGATTGTTCATAGACAGCTTTAAGAGAGAAAGAGCATGACTGCATCACAGACAAGAAGAAAACAGACACATAACATTTTATACATGAGTACTGCTTTAGTCATTGTCATAATACAAACTGTTGGTTCACTGTTGATTAGTATGTGAAAGAGTCTCCTGCGTTCGGACTTGAGCCCACCCTCAAAATTAGACATGTATTTAACTACTTCCTTGAACTTAAGATATACTGGCTTTGAAGATACAGGTATTGGCCTTATTTTGGATTAAAATATGTAACAGTAAATGGATATGAACTTTCAAACATGCCACCATCTAGTTATGGAGTGTTATATACCTATGCATCTACATCATGATATTTCAAAGACTTGGGTACATACATGCATGTATACACGATACATACTACCTGGGCATGCACTCAAGTCTTGTCAACACAGATGACAGATATTTTTGCCATTCCTCAGCTCCCATGCAGGGTATTGTTAACAGGTATCTATAAATCTTTACCACCATCTACTATCCAAATGAAAACAAGTCGTTGTCCCCTATCAGAAAAGCTCACGCTCAGATATGGGTGACATCTCTATGCTTTAGGCCTATCTTTACACAACCAGCTCTTTCTTTCTGATTACCAGTATTCTTCTTTTGGAGGATCAGTGCCCATGAAGATCCAAGGGGTTAATAGAACAAGCACAGCAGGTCTCCAAGAGAAAGAACAGGAGGAAAAAAAACACACAGGCCAGTACAATTCTTGTATTTGAGACAAGTTTTCAGGCATGATATCAGAACTGTCACTTGACATGGGGCAAAGAGAAAACTCCCCAAGACAGACAGTTATAGAGGTATCAGAATACCACGTGTTATCCTCAATCTTGAACAACAGTAACCTTAAATCCCATTGCAGGAGGATTGATTTCTTTTTTTTCCACCTGCTTAAACGTTTACCTGATTATACTGACACGGTTAATCTCCGTAACAGCTTATGATTGCTCAACTAGTTGTCAGCAAATACAGTAAAAAACACAGAATGACTTAGCAGATCAAGACTTCCTTTTTACTTCCTATGAGAGGGAGTTATTTGGGAAACACAGTAGAGGAAATATTAGCAAATAGAATTACCCCTAATCTTTAAGTAAGCTTTTCAGTGCTACCCACTGCAGAACACAAAGAAATATATTTGGACATCATCTTGGGCCACAGTGAGGACAAATCTGTCTTTTTCTTACGCCTTAATTTAAAGCACCCCTTAATTTAAAAGCACACTTAGCAACGATTTGCACATTTTTACATCACTATATAGCAAACACAGGATTTACACAGATACTCAGGGGAACTTGTGAATAGCACATTTGTTAGCCACTGCAAATCTTTTTTTCTAGGCCCCCTCAATACTTCAGGCAGCAAAGCAATACAAGTAACCGTGATATGGCATAATAACTGCTGTGTTAAGGTTGTAAATAGAACTGCAAAGTTCCCAGTGCTTTTTGTCTGGAAGAACTCAATTTCTCACCACTTCTTAAATGCAGTCACAGCCTCTCCTGTAGAAGGTAGCAATTGCTCTGTACCATCAGGAATACCTCCTCATTCCCACTACTGTGCACACATGGACTCACATCCCTCCTTTCCCCTCATTCCCTAAAAGTAGTTTCTCTAAAAAAAAAAAAAGAATCAGAAAGGCTTAAATGGCTCATCACTCAGATTGTAATGAAATTTGGACACTTATTCTGCCAACAAAATAGAATCACGGTTCTAGGGGCTCCGATCCCAAAGTGGTTATGAATTAAGAGTCTCACCAGTCAATTGCTTGTACCACTCAATGAAATAAGCTTTTAATTTGTACATTTCTCTCCTGACCAGGCATCTTTAGCAGGCAGAACATCACTAAGTGCTAAATATGTGCAGCATTACCCTTCCTGGAGTTTAGAATCTGCTTACGGTACTCAGCACCTGGTGAGACAGTGCTTTAATTAGTATCCATCCTATAATAAATAGAATTAAGAAAGCTTCTTCCTGGCAAGTCATTAGCCTGATGTAGAAAGCACTGTAAGCATCCAGAAGATCTCTGAATCCCCCTTCTGTTTGTTGGCCAAGAGTACATAATAAATGCAAACAAAATAAAATCCCCAAGACAGAACCCATTTTTCCACTATTCACAGTCTGAGGGGCTAACAGAATCCCTCAGTTGCCAAAGTGCTGACAAACACAACTGGGCTATGGAGGGGTCAGGAAGAGATCGTAACAGGCGATTAAGTAAGCAATCTGGGAATCATGGTTTGATCAATTTGCAAAGTTCTCAAACTGCAGTTCACTTAGTGAATTTGCTGTCATCATCATTACAGGACACCTCATCTTGCCTCATTAGGGAATATGCCAATTGCTTCCCCTGAATTGTTTGCTGAGTATTTTTAAGAGAAAGGATGGTGCAAGGGGCAGAGACATAAACCTAGTATGTTGTCAGTGAACTGGCACAGCTAGAAACTCATTCTTGATCACAAACTTTTTCTTACTAACTGTTTTGCTGCTTCTTCACTGTCATTTTGGCTGGAGGCCAGATATACTTTTTCAAATTAATAAGGAAAGATGTGAAGATTCATCCATTAATAATATGGTCAGATGCAAACAGAGATGATCTACTCACCTTTGGATGGCCCTTTGTCACTGCAACATCAGGGGAAAAAAAAGACGGTATGGAGCTAGAAATCAGGCTAGAGGTGCTCAACTGGCATAATTCTGAAAGGATGCACAGTCATCAGTGAAACTGCAATTATGTCTGCCAGAAGAAAATCTATCCTGGTATGTTTTCCTTCTAGTTATATGAGAATTCCAGCAGTAAATACTAGGAAGTAGCAGAAGTGGGAAAGGCAATAAACTTCAAGCTCTAGCACATAAAACATATTCTAACTATCATGACTTAGAGAAAAGATGTTTTGGTGGATAACTTATTTTGTAGCTGCATGCAAGTTTCACATGTCTGTATCTTAAGCATTTGGTACTCTCTTTGCAGTCATTCTTCTCTTTACAGAATCAATATCGTAGAAAAGCAAAAACCATCTATGACAGTTAAGACCCCAGAAACTTAACTTTGAAAACTGCCTTCATATTTATGCTCCATTTTGTGCCAGACTTCTCTGGTGTGGATGGAGATGTGGTAATTTTGTGAATAGTAGGAAACCATTGCTGTAGTCATTAAAGAGTCACTACTCATTTATGTATGTAATAGGGCTTCTCTTTCAAAAAGCAAGCACCAAAAAGGATAATTACAGAACTGTTGACAAATGCATAGATTTTAAACTCAAATGTTCGCAGTAATTACACTTTTTTAATAAAGAAGAGGTATCAGTTCATTCAGAGAAGGACTCATCAACAATTTTCAAGCATTATTTTTATATTAAAAAAACCACAACAAACACAAACAAAAAAAATAGTGATTTTATTCCTTTCTGTGAAGCATTTTAATGGTGTTTACATTTTCACTCATTCAAGTTTGTTTTCAAATTTTAAAATGTTCACCAAAATGTGAACAAAGCAAAGAAAAATAATACTCCTTATAGACTGCTCATGTAAAATTAATTTTCTCAATTAAATACTTAATCAAGCACTTTTTGAAAGCATAATTTCAAAAACAAAACCTCCAAGTTGTCTTCTGTCTCCAAGAAGCAAGAGCGGGTTTTTTTCTCTAACCTTCCCACTTTTTCTGGACTAACTTTGACTTATACCAGCTATTGAAGGTGAAATGGTAGTTTCCAGCAACATTTGTTTTACTGAGCCAGAACCACTGAAAATCACCGTTTATGACTTTCAGCCCCTACTGTGTTTCCTTGGGCTGTTGCGAATGAGCTGCACTGCCACGCAGCAATAGCACTGCAGTTCTACCACTGAGCTCCCGCAGGCACGATGAAGCCGTTTGCTTCATGGAGTTGCATTATGCTAGTGCTTGATGGAAAGAGAGGTCAGCAGCGCACATGAAGCTATGCTACACCCCTACAAGCATGGCTTGGACCTCACAGTCAGGTATGGCAGATAAAAGCACTGGAGTTTACACTCCAGCACAAGGCAAAAACCAAAGGTGTCACAAGGGCAGAGTTTGGCTGATGGGTTATTGCTGGTAACTGTGGCTATTCCAGGAGGACAAAACAAAGAACAGCTTGACTCCAAGGCCCCAGATTTAGTAAGGTAAACTGGACATCAGAAATACTTGTTTTACTTAGTCACAAAGAGGCTGGATGTCTTTTATTGCTTTTTTTTTTTTTTTTTTTTTTTTTTTTCTCCATCTCTCAGAATCACTTACAAGCTATAACATTGGAGCTGACATTTCTGGAGTGCTCTTTAAGGATTATTTTTTGTGAAGGCTGCTTCTGTGTATCACACAGAAATTTAAAATCCTCCCAGAGCTTGCTACTGAAACTGATGCAGCCTGAGAGCCCCATTCTTGATATCAAGAGCAGCTTCCCTAAATACTATGTGTACTCTTGTCTACCTGCTAGGATGAGCTGTCCTGATGGTGTTCAGGCATGCACAACACTAGCAGAATTCTGGATATCTATCTTCCAGCCCTTTACAATCCTCTGTGAAACACATATACTAAATTTCTCCCTTGGGTATCTCTTTCAGCTTTAAGTATCTCAAATTGAACTAGCTTTTCAGATCAACAACTCATCCTATCAAAGCATTCATTTTGAACACTGCTTTACTCACTGATCATAATGGCCAGCTTTTCCTTTAGTTCTCCCTTCTCATCTTCCCAGGTGCTTAAGAAATCATTTGTCAAACTTTGATCTGTGTCCATAAAATAAACACTTTATGCCTAGTCAGATCAACATCACCCAATTCTACATGTTATCTGACATCTTCTGGGATATAAAATTCATAAGGTCAAAAATCAAAACTACGGTAACATACACATCCCGTATTTTTTCAAGCCACACACACTACATCCTCACAGAAGAATCCTAGTAAAATTATAAATAAGCACTTTGATTGATTGAAGTTCAAGCTATAGATCCATGATTCAAACTTCAATGCCAGGAAGGCATCAAGAGATTTTAGTATCATTATAACCACCTTTTTGACCTTTTCTGTAAAATTAACTACAGAATTTCATTTTCTAATTCCTGCATCAAGATCTTTATGGCTGGTCAGCCTGAATGCACACAGTAGCTCTCTGCACCCTGCAGTCAAGTCCAACAGCACTAGGCTCCCTCTTAGCTTTATTCTGCAATTGAAATTTCAGCCTTGATTCACTACACTGAAAGAGCCTGACAAGTTCTAAACATGAGCAATTTCATCACTATTCAGCTCTCTGAAGCATCTTGGATTTCTTAATTCAACTGTTTTAATTACAATCCTTAAACCGGAATGGGCTGTATCCCTGGTGTAGCTGACATCTTTAACAGCACATGGCTGAGCACAAACATTTGCAATGTAAAACTTTCATCATTTCAAATGAAATATCTTTTTATTCAGTTTTTCACTCACTACCTGTTACTACACTGACATTTGGCTTCCAATCTTACTTTAGCCCTAGCCGGTTCCCCTTCAGTCTCCATGATAACCTTCACTAAGCACATACTGTTTCATTGTGGAGCTCCCTGGCAGATAAGCCTTTAGCTGGCCTCAGTTTTCCTGAGTATTTAACAACTCTGTTTCCTTTACCTCTATGTTCCTAACTTAAAAAAAACCCCTCTCCTCTCTCTCAGACCTCTTTAATTTGATTTTTGATTTAGTTCTATTTTGACTAAAAAAGACTGTTAAGTCTTTGTGCAAAGACTTGAACTGCTACAAATAGTTCCAAGGGAGAAATATATTAAAAGCCCCCTCTCTTCAATGAAAGAATTCACCCATTAAGCTGCATATTTAAAATAGTGCTGGCTGTTGGACTTAATGCAAAGGTTAAATGATACCCAGACTTCAGTTTTAACTACTGGAAGACCAGGCAAGGCAAAACTCTCTCCCCTCCACCCAGCAGCACGTTACTGGCACGGATACAGCTAATAAAATAATCTAATAAAACTAGGTGATAATTTGCAATTTCTCTAAGGAAGGTAACATTTTATGGTTATATAATAAAAACATTAAAGAGACCTAAACACCTTTATCTCATTCAGGATGCTGACACTGTCCACTCCCTGGCTAAAACATAGTAGCAAGATGCATGTTGCTTTTAGCACCTCTAACAACTGAAGAGTCATGAAAAATTGCAGGCAGAATACTTACTACCGTAACATTTAGGGCTCATTTAGTTTCTTTGCAATTCTTTGCACCTTAGATGTAAAGAGTTATAATAAGCCTATAATTATTATTATTACTGCATTCTGAAATGAAAACTTCTGTACTGGTTAAACTGGAAAAGGCTATAAGAGCTAGGGATTCAGTCTGGATCTGCAACCAGCCTTGAACCGACCTTGGACAAATTGATACGTACAAGTGCCGACACAGACCAAATTAAGCATTCTCACCAAAGTGCTCAGAGCTCCTGGAGGCAGATTGGAAATGACTGTTTCTCCCTCTGCTTCTATACCTCAGACCTGACAGATTTGTTCTTACAGACTTGGAGCCATGAGCGCTCAATCGAGGATTTTTCTAAATAAATAAACCAACATAAAATGGGAGGTTTCTTCTTCTCATTCTAAAAGCAGAGGCATTAGTAAAGGCAATGAACTCTGGGACCAATTGTCATTCTCACCCTTACAATACAATTGCCTTGTTAAATGCCATAAAATGAAATTTCTACTCTTGAAAACTGGATTTGACAGCTCTGCATTTGATAGACTAATGCAGTCTTCACTGTGATGTGCCTGGATGACAGATGGCTTATTTTTCCTTTTAAAAATATTTACTTATCTGATAAAGAATGTGCTATTCCCATACATAGCGTTAAAATTATTTTTACCACAATGTCACCTAAATTGATTTTGGGGAGGGATCCTTCTATTACACTTGGGGATTAGACAATTTCCCAGAACTCAAGCTAAGGTCTCCTCCAGACAGTGTAGAAAAGGTCATGTATCAGCCTGTCCTCACCTGTCGATTCCCCGCTGGGGTTTGAAGGTGGTTGTGCCACTCAAATACCGCAGTGGCCCCTGGCCAGTGAAGGTGCAGCGTGACCTGCAAGTGCTGCTGCTGCACAAAAGCGGGCAGGGAGACCTACACCATTTTAAGAGCAACGATGGAGGGAAAGGAGAAATCAAAGACTTGAAGGACACAAAGCATGGCATTTCAGCCTTGCTCCTGCTTTCAAGCACTGTCATTCCTGTGGTGATGGTCACACATAACACAGAGAGGCTTCAAAAGGGACTGAGTTAGTCCACCACAAACTCTGTTCTGTAGTGAAGTCCCAAAGCAGAATATCCTCTGTGTTACTTATAAGAAAAGGTCAGCAAAAGGAAAAACTTTTAAATGAACACCACTGAGAAATGCAGATGTACAATTTACAGATACACAAACTAAAGGGAAATCACTAATAAGACAGTAACTTATTACAAAATAAGCAATGAAAATTCATATACCAAAAGGATGGAGTGAGCAAAAATATGCAGGAACACCAAGTACAGTACTGAAGGCTTGATATGAATATTAAACATGTTTTGTTTAGTCCAAGAACACCAAGGTGTTGAAATACATATGAAAAAAACCTATTCCAAGAATCTCAGACAGGAAAACTGGGTACTCTGGAGATGCAAACTACTTGACCAGACTCAGGGTTATACGGCTAGTAGACTGAAACTCTCTGAACCTTATTTGCCTAGCCAGCAAATGTGTACTTGTCTTCCTACAGTGAAACATGGAAGAATTACCAAATCATGGCTGGCACTTTAAGATGCAGCTCCAGTACTGCTAACGATATGGCTGAAGCTATATTAAGCTTTTCAGATCAAAAATGATATTTGCAGTAAGCATATTAATATTAAAAAAAAATCAAAGCCTGAAGTTATGTTAAGTTTATGCCATATCAACAACTATATGACATTTCCATTATTAGATGGATCTTTCCTCCAGCAATTGCCTAGGCCAATAAGACACATGCCTGTATGTGCGAGATAGATCACACACGGAAGAAAATACCCAGAATTAAAATACATTCTGTTAATTATCACCTTGCAAAGCTTTGGCACATGTTGACATCCACAGAACATGAAGAATAAAACCATTATTTTATAGTTCTCATCATCTATCAATGTTCAGCACTCTTTGGAATAAAAAACTAAAGACTAAAGGCCATCTGAAAACTATCATATATAAAAATAACAGAAACACAGAAGGGGAAGATGAGGCTTTTTAAGGGACTAACATCACTCACAGAAAGAGAGGCTTACTAATCATTACCTTGCAATAAAGTTAAAAAATTCTGTATCTCAGGGACATTTTACACTGTTCTACTACTTTCACTGTCACATGATAATTACAAACAGAATTAATAGTAGGAGCGAGATGACAGTGCAGGTTTAAACTGTGACCTTTCAATTAAAAATATCTGGTATATATACACACCTGTAATTCTTCTCCCTCTCTCATTTGGTCTAGCTTGAGTTACCTAGTGTCTGTCTAACCTAAACCAGTTTCCCTTTATAGACAACAGATTCAGAGGTGGGCCATGAACTTAGCATGGACACCCTATCTCACAGTGAAATTCGTCAGGTTCGGAAAATAGCTCACACATACATAGAGAGCAGACCACTATCTTAGATTAGATCTCATAGTAACAAAGAACAAAAAATAGGTAAGTTGAATCCCACACAGGCCTTTCTTCCAAGCTGTGTACTAACATCAGTGTTTCTATATGAAAGAGGAAAATGGAAAACAAACAATACGTTATTATCTATCTTGCTGCAGTTCACACATAAAGGATCCTTTCCTATCTGGATTATATCGGACTACTCCAATACCTGATGGATCAGTAGGCTACACACTACACAGTAGAAATGGGGAAAATATCTATCATTAAAAGGCTTCAGCTGAGCTAATCTTCCAACCTATTTAAATGCAAGCTGTGAGAAGCACATTTAAAAGATAAACCCATGCATTTTACAGACTCGAAATAAGATTGTATCCTCAAAGCACTGTCTTAGCTACAGATCAGCTAGAGTAGCAGTAAGCAAACAGTAGTTTCAAAGGAAGGAATCCATACCATTCTCAGCAGATTATACAGATCACATGACTTCTAATATACCTGCAAATTTGATCCTATTCCCAACAGATGTGGAGAAACTAAAGCACAACAGAACTCATACATGAGCAAATGTAACTCAAGTACCATTTGCTTAATATCCTATAGGATACACTGCAGGCAGTGTAATGGGTACCCAAGGACAGTCAGCACAAGTTCTACATCTCCCATCAAATTCCACATCCATGTGCACTTGTGACAAGGCACTAGCATATGCTTTGGAGTTTCACAGCTACAGATATTAGAGATGAGAACACAGCTGCTAGCTAATCAGTGCTGTACTAGTCAGGAAGAATATGTGAATTGCACTGGAAGACAGAATGATGAGAGGTAAATACAAATCTTCTTTCCCTATTTAAAAAAATAGTAATATATATATATATATAAAAATACCAACCTCTCTCCCTGCCTCATTCACCACCACCACCCCCCCCAATCCAAAAAATACTTGGAAGGTATTAATAATATTACACATGTGGCAGCTTGTGAAGGAGGATTAACAGTTATTAAACAGAAAAATGGACTTAGGCACCAGGCAATAAGCTTTGCAAGAAAGAAACATGTCTTCCCACTCTGAAATGTTACTAAAACCCAGAAACACCAATGGGTTTTAGGATAAGAACAGAAGCAGGACCAGATGAGACTTCAGGGTGAAATTTGTCTGTCACAGCATAGCTATTTAATGGGACCCTACACCATTTCAGTGGTGGACTTTCACCTGGATCAGGTAGATTGCCACACCTCTGGAGACAGTTTAGGAGCTTTTAGGATCAGAAGGGATTTTGAGTGTGCAGGATACCTCAGTTTTGCAGAAAATTGACTGCCTCTAGGAAGATTATATTAAGGCAATGTCTAGACCCAGCTAGTTCTTTATATGGATCTTGAAATGTGCACTTTTACTTCATCCGCACATCTTGAATTTCAATTACACCCATTTTCAGTCATGACAGACACAATCTTTTCCCACATATCTGATGTGGTCATGTAAACTTCGTCCCACCTGTGTCTTCTATCAACTTACTGTTCTGCCCTATCACTAATTCCCCTCTGTTGCATCAAATGCAAGTTACTTATCTTTGTTTTTCATGCCATATTTCCAACCTATCCACCTGTCATGACTCTGGCATTTGCCTTGTCAAAAATGTTATACTCCTCTGGACATGGCCCTGTATTTTTTCAGACAAGCACATTATTGCTTTCTCCCATGTCACTCTTTAAGGGCTGCGAGCATTCATGAGGATACTCTGCGAGGGTATCCTCTTTTTAATCTCTATCCTAGGATTTACTGCCTACAAGAAAGCCTAGCAGTAATTATGTACCTGGTAGACTGAAACTGCCACCTGTGATGATGCTGAAGACTATCTGGCATTCTATCACTTGTGCCAGTGTGTTTTCCCCCTCAGAAACTTAACTGTGAAGTCTTTGGAGCAGGGATAGTCTCTACTGATAGCTGTTCCTCACAGCAGGATCCAGTGTGTTCCATGAATATTAGGAAGAAACCAGTAAGACTGCTTAAGTATCAACCACAAAATGTATTTCAACACTTTACAGATGATAACAGTAATTTATGAGTAATGTATCTTCAGATCTCAGTTCTTAAAATGGTAAAGTCTCCTAGTCTGAAATGGTAAAACATAAATAATTATTTCTGGTTTGCAGATTCATGTCATAGAATACCTTATGTTGGAAGGGATCTCTAAAGATCATCGAGTCCAAATCCCCTGCAGTAAGCAGGGAGATGTCCAACTAGATCAGGTTGCTCAGAGACTCATCAAGCCTGAGCTTGAATGTCTCCAGGGATGAGGTCTCCTCCACCTCCCAGGGCAACTTGTCCCAACGCTCCACTACCCTCATAGTAAAGAACTTCCTAAAGTCTAATCTATATCTACCCTTCTCTAGTTTAAAACCATTGCCCCTCATCCTATTACTACATTACTATATGCCCCTGTAAACAGTCCCTCTCCAGCTTTCTTGTAGGCCCCCCTTCAGATACTGGAAGGCCCCTATAAGGTCTTCCTGGAACCCTCCCTTCTCCAGGCTGAAAAACCCCAACTCCCTCAGCCTGTCTTCATATGAGAGGTGCTCCAGCCCTCTGATCATTTTTGTGGCCCTCTGCTGGACCTGCTCCATCAGGTCCATGTCCTTCCTGTGTTGAGGGCTCCAGAGCTGGGTATCATGCAGTTCTTCCTTAAATCATGGCAAGGAATGGGTCTTGTTATGTTGTTCAGCCAGTGGCACCCAGCTCTTTGAAGCACCACACCACAAAGAGGCAGAACCCACACTGATGCTACTCAGACTGAAAAGAAATCCAGCTGACAATGAAGCTATTCACACTATGTTTGACTTGCAGTAGATTACCCGTTAAATCTTTTCGATGTTGTTGCATGGACTCGGGTCTGAAGGGCAGTTTAATAAAAGAAATAGCCTCTCCAGTGTGGTACAAGTTCAATTTCAGGCTCTTCAGCCTCGGTGTTCTACTAAAAATCAAAATCTGTTCAGGATAATGTTTCAAACCTTAAGAAATTAGATGTTTTACTTTGATAGAACTACACTGAATTATACAATTGGAAGAGTTGCCTGAACACTGAAGATATTCTGAAGTTATGCTGTAATCAGATCTGCAGCTTTCTTTCACCTGCTGCAAGGCACTCCAGTATGTCAACCACTATCAGCTGAAAGTGATAACATCTCTTGTTCTGCAGGTTTCTTATCAACAGTTTGCATTTGCCCACCAGGTTTAAAATGGTTTCATTGAACATTTCAAGCACACGAGTGCATTTTTCCAGACTAATGTTGCTGTTTATCAGCATTGCTTGGCTTACAGGGCAACGTGCTCTACAATCTATCTGGAATCAAATTAGCTGTTGATAATATGGTTGTAAATAAGCTGAGAAGCTGAATATCTGTACATCATGTGTGTGCAGCTTGAACTGCAGGAAAGTCTCAACACAAGACCTTTCTGAGAAACTTTTCAGAGCAGTTTTTACATCAGTGAACCTTAAATAACTGCAGCTATTTATGTGCCTTTGAGAAAACAGACACAAGTTCACAGGAGGAGTCATCTTCACTAGCTCAATGCAAATGTCTATGGGGAAAACTCGTCCTCTGCTGTAATAATGCTGTCTCCTTTGGACACAAGCCACAGTGAGCTGGCACAGTCATAGTGAGCCTCAGGCCCTGAGCTAATATGACAGCACAGATGCAGCCTAGAGGTTAGCATCCCTAATCACCTTTGATGGCCAACAGTGACAGGCTTCTTCATTACCCAAGGAGCCTCTCACCAACAGATTCAGCCATCTAGTTTTGTACCAGCCATCAGCTAATGTAAATACTCTGCTATGTCCTGCATCACTGCATGTACTCCGGGTTGGGTCTGGAAGTTTTGAAGAGGAATAATGCTTTTTTGGAACAACAAAAACCTCGGACAAAAAGTTAACCTTCTTTTCAAAACTCAATTCAATATTTTTCTTCCCATCTTTCATCAGCTTTCGCATGATCTCTGCACCAAGCCTTTAGCTTCCTTTCTGCTTAAAATGTAGATTTCAGGTGATTCATCTATGAACAAACCTCTCAACAGCCTCTCACATCAGCTGCAGACCCCACACCACAAATGATTTTACCATTAATTAGCCAACCATTAATGTCACCAGAATTACAGTATGGTTGCCAGTATTCTCAGCTTCAAACCACTAAGTGCCCTTTCTTGTCTTCCGGTTTTTATATTAACAGGGGAAAAAATGCATTTCTTACCAACCTCATCCTAACTGTGGTTTGAGTGCTTATAGGACACCTGGAGTAGTTATAGTTGTATTCCTGGAATTGTTATTCATTTTTTTTTTCCTCTTTCTTTCCAGTGATAGAACTTTACCTTCATTTTCTTGCTGTTTTTCCCTTTCAGTCAGCTGTATGAGCAGGCTCTATGTCATCTTCCTCTTTTTCTCAATTTTTTATTAGAAATGCTAGCATGTTATACCTCTACTGTTTGATTTAAAAAAAAAAAAAACAACAAAAAAACCAACATAACCAAAAACACTTTAAAGCACCTTAATATTCCTTTTGCTGTAGATTTCAGTGGCTGAATGCTTGACGTACTGACACTGTTTCCAGATACTGTGTCTTTGCTAATAGGAGCAACTCAAATAACAGTTCAGCAAAATTCCAAAATTATAAACTTGAAAGCTGAGTTTTTGCAACATAAACTTTCAGAAAATCTAAAAACAAAGCTCATGGTGATAAAAATCACATACAGCCCCAAACACAGATTAAAATCACCCAGCTCAGCCCAGTTATATTCAACTGTCTAATGACCAATATGTCTCCGATGTGTATGTAACATAAATGAATTTAATATTCTTCAAATCAATCAGAAAAAAAAACAGACCAAACCAAACCATACAGAGAACCACCCCCCCACCACCACAAAAAAACCCTACCACCACACACAAAAAAAAAAAAGGGGGGGGGGGGGGGGCAAATGTTTGTGGAATAAATTACAATTTTTTGGTTTTGTTTCTGCCAAAATTTTTGTTAAAAAAATAGCAATTTTTGATTCTTCTTTTTTCCTTTAACTGGTTCCCTGGGG